>JAWPHD010013876.1:0-65173 GCA_037043455.1 Cyrtodaria siliqua | reverse complement strand
GTTCTTACGCATATATATTCAGTTCTTACGCATATATATTCAGTTCTTACGCATATATATTCAGTTCTTACGCATATATATTCAGTTCTTACACATATATATTCAGTTCTTACAATTATATATTCAGTTCTTACGCATATATATTCATTTCTTATACATATATGTTCAGTTCTTACACATATATATTCCGTTCTTACATGTACTTATTCCGTTCTTACACATATATATTCCGTTCTTACACATATATATTCACTTATTTCACATATATATTCAGTTCTTACACATATATATTCCGTTCTTACACATATATACACATATATATTCCGTTCTTACACATATATATTCCGTTCTTACACGTACATATATTCAGTTCTTATGCATATATATTCAGTTCTTACACATATATATTCAGTTTCTTACAAATATATATTCAGTTCTTACACATATATATTCAGTTCTTGAACATATATATTCAGTTCTTACACATATATATTCCGTTCTTACACATATATATTCCGTTCTTACACATATATATTCAGTTCTTACGCATATATATTCAGTTCTTACGCATATACATTCAGTTCTTACGCATATATATTCAGTTCTTACGCATATGTATTCCGTTCTTACACGTATATATTCCTTTCTTACACGTTATATTCCGTTCTTAAACATATATATTCCGTTCTTACACATATATATTCAGTTCTTAAGCATATATATTCAGTTCTTACTCATATATATTCAGTTCTTACACTTATATATTCAGTTCTTACACATATATATTCAGTTCTTACACATATATATTCAGTTCTTACACTTATATATTCAGTTCTTACACATATATATTCCGTTCTTACACATATTTATTCCGTTCTTACACATATATATTCCGTTCTTACGCATATATATTCAGTTCTTACAAATATATACACTTCTTACACATATATATTCCGTTCTTACAACTATATATTCCGTTCTTACACTTACATATTCCGTTCTTACACATATATATTCCGTTCTTACGAATATATATTCAGTTCCTACGCATATATATTCAATTCTTACACATATATATTCAGTTCTTACAGATATATATTCAGTTCTTACGCATATATATTCAGTTCTTACGCATATATATTCATTTCTTACACATATATGTTCAGTTCTTACACATATATATTCCGTTCTTACACGTACATATTCCGTTCTTACACATATATATTCCGTTCTTACACATATATATTCACATCTTACACATATATATTCACATCTTACACATATATATTTAGTTCTTACGCATAAATATTCAGTTCTTACATATATATTCTCCGTTCTTACACATATATATTCAGTTCTTACACATATATATTCCGTTCCTATGCATTCATATTCTTACATATATATTCCGTTCTTACAAGTATATATTCCGTTTTTACACATATATATTCCGTTCTAACACGTATATATTCCGTTCTTACACGTATATATTCCGTTCTTACACATATATATTCCGTTTTTACACATATATATTCCATTCTTACACATATATATTCTGTTCTTACACATATATTCCGTTCTTACACGTATATATTCCGTTCTTACACGTATATATTCCGTTCTTTCAAATATATATTCCGTTCATACACATATATATTCAGTTCTTACACATATATATTCAGTTCTTACGCATATATATTCAGTTCATACGCATATATATTCAGTTCTTACGCATATATATTCAGTTCTTACACATATATATTCAGTTCTTACAATTATATATTCAGTTCTTACGCATATATATTCATTTCTTACACATATATGTTCAGTTCTTACACATATATATTCCGTTCTTACATGTACATATTCCGTTCTTACACATATATATTCCGTTCTTACACATATATATTCACTTATTACACATATATATTCAGTTCTTACACATATATATTCCGTTCTTACACATATATACACATATATATTCCGTTCTTACACATATATATTCCGTTCTTACACGTACATATATTCAGTTCTTATGCATATATATTCAGTTCTTACACATATATATTCAGTTTCTTACAAATATATATTCAGTTCTTACACATATATATTCAGTTCTTGAACATATATATTCAGTTCTTACACATATATATTCCGTTCTTACACATATATATTCCGTTCTTACACATATATATTCCGTTCTTACACGTATGTATTCAGTTCTTACACATATATATTCCGTTCTTACACATATTTATTCCGTTTTTACACATATATATTCCGTTCTTACACATATATATTCAGTTCTGACACATATATATTCAGTTCTCACAGATATATATTCAGTTCTTACGCATATATTTTCAGTTCTTACGGATATATATTCATTTCTAACACATATATGTTCAGTTCTTACACATATATATTCCGTTCTTACACACACATATTCCGTTCTTACACATATATATTCCGTTCTTACACATAAATATTCCGTTCTTACACATATATATTCAGTTCTTACACATATATATTCAGTTCTTACACATATATATTCACTTCTTACACATATATATTCACTTTTTACACATATATATTCCGTTCTTACACGTACATATTCCGTTCTTACACATATAAATTCCGTTCTTACACATATATATTAAGTTCTTACACATATATATTCCATTCTTACACATATTTATTCCGTTCTTACACATATATATTCCGTTCTTACACATATATATTCCGTTCTTACACATATATTCCGTTCTTACGCATATATCTTCAGTTCTTACGCATATATATTAAGTTCTTACGCATATGTATTCAGTTTTACGCATAAATATTCAGTTCTTACACATATATATTCAGTTCTTACACATATATATTCAGTTCTTACGCATATATATTCAGTTATTACGCATATATATTCATTTCTTACACATATATGTTCAGTTCTTACACGTACATATTCCGTTCTTACACATATATATTCCGTTGTTACACATATATATTCCGTTCTTACAAATATATATTCCGTTCTTACACGTACATATTTCGTTCTTACACATATAAATACCGTTCTTACACATATATATTCCGTTCTTACACATATATATTCCGTTCTTACAAATATATATTCAGTTCTTACACATATATATTCACTTCTTACACATATATATTCAGTTCTTACATATATATATATTCCGTTCTTACACATATATACACATATATATTCCGTTCTAACACATATATATTCAGTTCTTACACATATTTATTCCGTTCTTACACATATATATTCCGTACTTACACATATATATTCACTTCTTACACATATATATGCACTTCTTACACATATATATTCGTTCTTACAAATATATATTCCGTTCTTACACGTACATATTCCGTTCTTACACGTACATATTCCGTTCTTACACATATATATTCCGTTCTTACACATATATATTCCGTTCTCACGAATATATATTCAGTTCTTACGCATATATATTCCGTTCTTACACATATATATTCCGTTCTTACACATATATATTCACTTATTACACATATATATTCAGTTCTTACACATATATATTCCGTTCTTACACATATATACACATATATATTCCGTTCTTACACATATATATTCCGTTCTTACACGTACATATTCCGTTCTTACACATATATATTCCGTTCTTACACATATATATTCAGTTCTTACAAATATATATTCACTTATTACACATATATATTCAGTTCTTACACATATATATTCCGTTATTACACATATATACACATATATATTCCGTTCTTACACATATATATTCCGTTCTTACATGTACATATATTCAGTTCTTACGCATATATATTCAGTTCTTACACATATATATTCAGTTTCTTACAAATATATATTCAGTTCTTACACATATATATTCAGTTCTTGAACATATATATATATTCAGTTCTTACACATATATATTCCGTTCTTACACGTATTTATTCCGTTCTTACACATATATAGTCCGTTCTTACACGTATATATTCAGTTCTTACACATATATATTCCGTTCTTACACATATTTATTCCGTTCTTACAAATATATATTCCGTTCTTACACATATATATTCAGTTCTTACGCGTATATATTCAGTTCTTACACATATATATTCCGTTCTTACACATATATATTCAATTCTTACAGATATATATTCAGTTCTTACGCATATATATTCAGTTCTTACGCATATATATTTAGTTCTTACGCATATATATTCAGTTCTTACGCATATATATTCAGTTCTTATGCATATATATTCATTTCTTACACATATATGTTCAGTTCTTTCACATATATATTCCGTTCTTACACGGACATATTCCGTTCTTACACATATATATTCCGTTCTTACACATATATATTCCGTTCTTACACCTATATATTCAATTCTTACACATATATATTCACTTCTTACACATATATATTCTGTTCTTACACATATATATTCCGTTCTTACATGTACATATTCCGTTCTTACACATATAAATTCCGTTCTTACACATATATATTAAGTTCTTACACATATATATTCCATTCTTACACATATTTATTCCGTTCTTACACATATATATTCCGTTCTTACACATATATATTCTGTTCTTACACATATATTCCGTTCTTACGCATATATCTTCAGTTCTTACGCATATATATTCATTTCTTACGCATATGTATTCAGTTTTACGCATATATATTCAGTTCTTACACATATATATTCAGTTCTTACACATATATATTCAGTTCTTAGGCATATATGTTCAGTTCTTACGCATATATATTCAGTTTTACTCATATATATTCAGTTCTTACACATATATTCAGTTCTTACACATATATATTCAGTTCTTACGCATATATATTAAGTTCTTACGTATATATATTCCGTTCTTACACATATATATTCCGTTCTTACGCATATATATTCTTACACATATATTCTGTTCTTACACATATATATTCCGTTCTTACACATATATATTCCGTTCTAACGCATATATATTCCGTTCTTACAAATATCTATTCCGTTCTTACACGTATATATTCCGTTCTTACACGTATATATTACGTTCTTACACATATATATTCCGTTTTTACACATATATATTCCGTT
Source organism: Cyrtodaria siliqua (assembly GCA_037043455.1). Classification (NCBI taxonomy): domain Eukaryota; kingdom Metazoa; phylum Mollusca; class Bivalvia; order Adapedonta; family Hiatellidae; genus Cyrtodaria; species Cyrtodaria siliqua. The sequence continues at coordinate 60,010 of JAWPHD010013876.1, read as the reverse complement.
CTTACAAATATATATTCCGTTCTTACACGTATATATTCCGTTCTTACACGTATATATTCCGTTCTTACACATATATATTCCGTTCTTACAAATATATATTCCGTTCTTACACATATATTCCGTTCTTACGCATATATATTCAGTTCTTTCGCATATATATTCAGATTTAAGCATATATATTCAGTTCTTACGCATATATATTCAGTTTTTACACATATATATTCAGTTCTAACGCTTATATATTCCGTTCTTACACATATATATTAAGTTCTTACACATATATATTCCGTTCTTACACATATATATTACGTTCTTACGCATATATATTCAGTTCTTAGGCATATATATTCCGTTCTTACGCATATATATCCAGTTCTTACACATATATATTCACTTCTTACACATATATATTCCGTTCTTACAAATATATATTCAGTTCTTACACGTACATATTCCGTTCTTACACATATATATTCCGTTCTTACACATATATATTCAGTTCTTACGCATATATATTCCGTTCTTACACATATATATTCCGTTCTTACACATATATATTCCGTTCTTACACATATATATTCAGTTCTTACACATATATATTCAGTTCTTACACATATATATTCCGTTCTTACACATATATACACATATATATTCCGTTCTTACACATATATATTCAGTTCTTACGCATATATATTCAGTTCTTACGCATATATATTCAGTTCTTACGCATATATATTCAGTTCTTACGCATATATATTCCGTTCTTACACTTATATTCCGTTCTTAGGCATATATATTCCGTTCTTTCAAATATATATTCAGTTTTACGCATATATATTCAGTTCTTACACATATATACTCCGTTCGAACACATATATATTCTGTTCTTACACATATATATTCCGTTCTTACACGTGTATATTCCGTTTTTACAAATATATATTCCGTTCTTACGCATATATATACTTACACATATATTCTGTTCTTACACATATATATTCAGTTCTTACACATATAAATTCCGTTCTTACACATATATATTCCGTTCTTACGCATATATATTCAGTTCTTACGCATATATATTCCTTTCTTACGCATATATATTCAGTTCTTACGCATATATATTCAGTTCTTACACATATATATTCAGTTCTTTACGCATATATATTCAGATCTTACGCACGTATATTCAGTTCTTACGCATATATATTCAGTTCTTACACATATATATTCAGTTCTTACATATATATATTCAGTTCTTACACATATATATTCAGTTCTTACACATATATATTCCGTTCTTACACATATATATTCCGTTCTTACACATATATATATTCAGTTCTTACACATATATATTCAGTTCTTACATATATATATTCAATTCTTACACATATATATTCAGTTCTTACACATATATATTCCGTTCTCACACATATATATTCCGTTCTTACACATATATATATATATTCCGTTCTTACACATATATATTCAGTTCTTACACATATATATTCAGTTCTTACACATATATATTCACTTCTTACACATATATATTCCGTTCTTACACATATATATTCCGTTCTTACACATATATATTAAGTTCTTACACATATATATTCCGTTCTTACACGTACATATTCCGTTCTTACACATATATATTAAGTTCTTACTCATATATATTCCGTTCTTACGCATATATAATCAGTTCTTACGCATATATATTCAGTTCTTACACATATATTCAGTTCTTACAGATATATATTCAGTTCTTACGCATATATATTCAGTTCTTACGCATATATATTCAGTTATTACGCATATATATTCATTTCTTACACATATATGTTCAGTTCTTACACATATATATTCCGTTCTTACACGTACATATTCCGTTCTTATACATATATATTCCGTTCTTACACATATATATTCCGTTCTTACACATATATATTCAGTTCTTACACATATATATTCACTTCTTACACATATATATTCAGTTCTTACACATATATATTCCGTTCTTACACATATAGACACATATATATTCCGTTCTACACATATATATTCCGTTCTTACACGTACATATTCCGTTCTTACACATATATATTCAGTTCTTACGCATATATATTCAGTTCTTACGCATATATATTCAGTTCTTACAAATATATATTCAGTTCTTACACATATATATTCAGTTCTTACACTTATATATTCATTTCTTACACATATATATTCCGTTCTTACACATATTTATTGCGTTCTTACACTTATATATTCCGTTCTTACACATATATATTGAGTTCTTACACACATATATTCACTTCTGACACATATATATTCCGTTCTTACAAATATATATTCCGTTCTTACACGTACATATTCCGTTCTTACACATATATATTCCGTTCTTACACATATATATTCCGTTCTTACGAATATATATTCAGTTCTTACGCATATATATTCTGTTCTTACACGTATATATTCAGTTATTACAGATATATATTCAGTTCTTACGCATATATATTCATTTCTTACGCAGATATATTCAGTTCTTACACATATATGTTCAGTTATTACACATATATATTCCGTTCTTACACGTACATATTCCGTTCTTACACATATATATTCCGTTCTTACACATATATATTCCGTTCTTACACATATATACACATATATATTCCGTTCTTACACATATATATTCCGTTCTTACACGTAAATATTCCGTTCTTACACATATATATTCCGTTCTTACGCATATATATTCCGTTCTTACGCATATATATTCAGTTCTTACGCATATATATTCAGTTCTTACACTTATATATTCAGTTTCTTACAAATATATATTCAGTTCTTACACATGTATATTCAGTTCTTTAACATATATATTCCGTCCTAACACATATATATTCCGTTATTACACTTGTATATTCCGTTCTTACACATATATATTCCGTTCTTACACATATATATTCAGTTCTTAGGCATATATATTCCGTTCTTACACATATATATTCAGTTCTTACGCATATATATTCAGTTCTTACGCATATATATTCATTTCTTATACATATATGTTCACTTATTACACATATATATTCAGTTCTTACACATATATATTCCGTTCTTACACATATATATTCCGTTCTTACAAATATATATTCCGTTCTTACACGTACATATTCCGTTCTTACACATATATATTCCGTTCTTACACATATATATTCCGTTCTTACGAATATATATTCAGTTCTTACGCATATATATTCTGTTCTTACATGTATATATTCAGTTCTTACAGATATATATTCAGTTCTTACGCATATATATTCATTTCTTACGCAGATATATTCAGTTCTTAAACATATATGTTCAGTTATTACACATATATATTCCGTTCTTACACGTACATATTCCGTTCTTACACATATATATTCCGTTCTTACACATATATATTCCGTTCTTACACATATATACACATATATATTCCGTTCTTACACATATATATTCCGTTCTTACAAGTAAATATTCCGTTCTTACACATATATATTCCGTTCTTACGCATATATATTCCGTTCTTACGCATATATATTCAGTTCTTACGCATATATATTCAGTTCTTACACTTATATATTCAGTTTCTTACAAATATATATTCAGTTCTTACACATGTATATTCAGTTCTTTAACATATATATTCCGTCCTAACACATATATATTCCGTTATTACACTTGTATATTCCGTTCTTACACATATATATTCCGTTCTTACACATATATATTCAGTTCTTAGGCATATATATTCCGTTCTTACACATATATATTCAGTTCTTACGCAATATATTCAGTTCTTACGCATATATATTCATTTCTTATACATATATGTTCACTTATTACACATATATATTCAGTTCTTACACATTTATATTCCGTTCTTACACATATATATTCCGTTCTTACACATATATATTCCGTTCTAACGCATATATATTCCGTTCTTACAAATATATATTCCGTTCTTACACGTATATATTCCGTTCTTACACGTATATATTCCGTTCTTACACATATATATTCCGTTTTTACACATATATATTCCGTTCTTACAAATTTATATTCCGTTCTTACACGTATATATTCCGTTCTTACACGTATATTTTCCGTTCTTACACATATTTATTCCGTTTTTACACATATATATTCCGTTCTTACACATATATTCCGTTCTTACACGTATATATTCCGTTATTACACACATATAGTCCGTTTTTACACATATATATTCCGTTTTTACACATATATATTCCGTTCTTACAAATATATATTCCGTTCTTACACATATATATTCAGTTCTTAGGCATATATATTCAGTTCTTACAGATATATATTCAGTTCTTACGCATATATATTCAGTTCTTACGCATATATATTCATTTCTTACACATATATGTTCAGTTCTTACACATATATATACCGTTCTTACACGTACATATTCAGTTCTTACGCATATATATTCATTTCTTACACATATATGTTCAGTTCTTACACATATATATTCCGTTCTTACACGTACATATTCAGTTCTTACACATATATATTCCGTTCTTACACATATATATTCACTTATTACACATATATATTCCGTTCTTACACATATATATTCCGTTCTAACGCATATATATTCCGTTCTTACAAATATATATTCCGTTCTTACACGTATATATTCCGTTCTTACACGTATATATTCCGTTCTTACACATATATATTCCGTTTTTACACATATATATTCCGTTCTTACAAATTTTTATTCCGTTCTTACACGTATATATTCCGTTCTTACACGTATATTTTCCGTTCTTACACATATTTATTCCGTTTTTACACATATATATTCCGTTCTTACACATATATTCCGTTCTTACAAGTATATATTCCGTTATTATACACATATAGTCCGTTTTTACACATATATATTCCGTTCTTACACATATATATTCTGTTCTTACACATATTTATTCCGTTCTTACACGTATATATTCCGTTCTTACAAATATATATTCCGTTCTTACAAATATATATTCCGTTCTTACACATATTTATTCCGTTCTTACACATATATATTCCGTTCTTACACATATATATTCCGTTCTTACATATATATTCACTTCTTACGCATATATATTCAGTTCTTACACATATATATTCAGTTCTTATAGATATATATTCAGTTCTTACGCATATATATTCAGTTCTTACCATTTTATATTCAGTTCTTACACATATTTATTCCGTTCTTACACATATATATTCCGTTCTTACACATATATATTCACTTCTTACACATAGATATTCACTTCTTACACATATATATAACGTTCTTACAAATATATATTCCGTTCTTACACGTACATATTCCGTTCTTACACATATATATTCCGTTCTTACACATATATATTCCGTTCTCACGAATTTATATTCAGTTCTTACGCATATATATTCATTTCTTACACATATATATTCAGTTCTTACAGATATATATTCAGTTCTTACGCATATATATTCAGCTCTTACGCATATATATTCATTTCTTACACATATATGTTCAGTTCGTACACATATATATTCCGTTCTTACACGTACATATTCTGTTCTTACACATATATATTCCGTTCTTACACATATATATTCACTTATTACACATATATATTCAGTTTTTACACATATATATTCCGTTCTTACACATATATATTCCGTTCTAACGCATATATATTCCGTTCTTACAAATATATATTCCGTTCTTACACGTATATATTCCGTTCTTACACGTATATATTCCATTCTTACACATATATATTCCGTTTTTACACATATATATTCCGTTCTTACAAATATATATTCCGTTCTTACACGTATATATTCCGTTCTTACACGTATATTTCCCGTTCTTACACATATTTATTCCGTTTTTACACATATTTATTCCGTTCTTACACATATATTCCGTTCTTACACGTATATATTCCGTTATTACACACATATAGTCCGTTTTTACACATATATATTCCGTTCTTACACATATATATTCTGTTCTTACACATATATATTCCTTTCTTACACGTATATATTCCGTTCTTACACATATATATTCCGTTCTTACAAATATATATTCTGTTCTTACACATATATTCCGTTCTTACGCATATATATTCAGTTCTTTCGCATATATATTCAGTTTTAAGCATATACATTCAGTTATTACGCATATATATTCAGTTTTTACACATATATATTCAGTTATAACGCATATATATTCCGTTCTTACACATATATATTCAGGTCTTACACATATATATTCCGTTCTTACGCATATATATCCAGTTCTTACACATATATATTCAGTTCTTACACATATATATTCAGTTCTTACACATATATATATTCAGTTCTTACACATATATATTCAGTTCTTACATATATATATTCAATTCTAACACATATATATTCAGTTCTTACACATATATATTCCGTTCTTACACATATATATATATATTCCGTTCTTACACACATATATTCAGTTCTTACACATATATATTCACTTCTTACACATATATATTCCGTTCTTACACATATATATTCCGTTCTTAAACATATGTATTAAGTTCTTACACATATATATTCCGTTCTTACACGTACATATTCCGTTCTTACACATATATATTCAGTTCTTACTCATATATATTCCGTTCTTACGCATATATAATCAGTTCTTACGCATATATATTCAGTTCTTACACATATATTCAGTTCTTACAGATATATATTCAGTTCTTACGCATATATATTCAGTTCTTACGCATATATATTCAGTTATTACAAATATATATTCATCTCTTACACATATATGTTCAGTTCTTACACATATATATTCCGTTCTTACACGTACATATTCCGTTCTTATACATATGTATTAAGTTCTTACACATATATATTACGTTCTTACGCATATATATTCATTTCTTAGGCATATATATTTCGTTCTTACGCATATATATCCAGTTCTTACACATATATATTCACTTCTTACACATATATATTCCGTTCTTACACGTATATATTCCGTTCTTACACGTACATATTCCGTTCTTACACATATATATTCAGTTCTTACACATATATATTCAGTAGTTCCGCATATATATTCCGTTCTTACACATATATATTCCGTTCTTACAAATATATATTCCGTTCTTACACATATATATTCAGTTCTTACACATATATATTCACTTCTTACACATATATATTCAGTTCTTACACATATATATTCCGTTCTTACACATATATATTCCGTTCTTACACATATATATTCGTTCTTACACGTACATATTCCGTTCTTACACATATATATTCCGTTGTTACACATATATATTCAGTTCTTACTCATATATATTCAGTTCTTACGCATATATATTCAGTTCTTACGCATATATATTCAGTTCTTACGCATATATATTCCGTTCTTACACTTATATTCCGTTCTTACGCATATATATTCCGTTCTTTCGAATATATATTCAGTTCTTTACGCATATATATTCAGTTCTAAAGCACGTATATTCAGTTTTTACGCATATATATTCAGTTCTTACGCATATATATTCAGTTCTTACACATATATATTCAGTTCTTACACATATATATATTCAGTTCTTACACATATATATTCAGTTCTTACATATATATATTCAATTCTAACACATATATATTCAGTTCTTACACATATATATTCCGTTCTTACACATATATATTTCGTTCTTACACATATATATATATATTCCGTTCTTACACACATATATTCAGTTCTTACACATATATATTCACTTCTTACACATATATATTCCGTTCTTACACATATATATTCCGTTCTTACACATATGTATTAAGTTCTTACACATATATATTCCGTTCTTACACGTACATATTCCGTTCTTACACATATATATTAAGTTCTTACTCATATATATTCCGTTCTTACGCATATATAATCAGTTCTTACGCATATATATTCAGTTCTTACACATATATTCAGTTCTTACAGATATATATTCAGTTCTTACGCATATATATTCAGTTCTTACGCATATATATTCAGTTATTACGCATATATATTCATCTCTTACACATATATGTTCAGTTCTTACACATATATATTCCGTTCTTACACGTACATATTCCGTTCTTATACATATATATTCCGTTCTTACACATATATATTCCGTTCTTACACATATATATTCAGTTCTTACACATATATATTCACTTCTTACACATATATATTCAGTTCTTACACATATATATTCCGTTCTTACACATATATACACATATATATTCCGTTCTACACATATATATTCAGTTCTTACACGTACATATTTCGTTCTTACACATATATATTCAGTTCTTACGCATATATATTCAGTTCTTACGCATATATATTCAGTTCTTACACATGTATATTCAGTTCTTACACATATATATTCAGTTCTTACACTTATATATTCATTTCTTACACATATATATTCCGTTCTTACACATATTTATTGCGTTCTTACACGTATATATTCCGTTCTTACACATATATATTCCGTTCTTACAAATAGATATTCCGTTCTTACACATATATATTCAGTTCTTAGGCATATATATTCAGTTCTTACAGATATATATTCAGTTCTTACGCTTATATATTCAGTTCTTACGCATATATATTCATTTCTTACACATATATGTTCAGTTCTTACACATATATATTCCGTTCTTACATGTACATATTCAGTTCTTACACATATATATTCCGTTCTAACGCATATATATTCCGTTCTTACAAATATATATTCCGTTCTTAAACGTATATATTCCGTTCTTACACGTATATATTCCGTTCTTACACATATATATTCCGTTTTTACACATATATATTCCGTTCTTACAAATTTATATTCCGTTCTTACACGTATATATTCCGTTCTTACACGTATATTTTCCGTTCTTACACATATTTATTCCGTTTTTACACATATATATTCCGTTCTTACACATATATTCCGTTCTTACAAGTGTATATTCCGTTATTACACACATATAGTCCGTTTTTACACATATATATTCCGTTCTTACACATATATATTCTGTTCTTACACATATATATTCCATTCTTACACGTATATATTCCGTTCTTACACATATATATTCCGTTCTTACAAATATATATTCCGTTCTTACACATATTTATTCCGTTCTTACACATATATATTCCGTTCTTACACATATATATTCCGTTCTTACATATATATTCACTTCTTACGCATATATATTCAGTTCTTACACATATATATTCAGTTCTTATAGATATATATTCAGTTCTTACGCATATATATTCAGTTCTTACCATTTTATATTCAGTTCTTACACATATTTATTCCGTTCTTACACATATATATTCTGTTCTTACACATATATATTCCTTTCTTACACGTATATATTCAGTTCTTACAGATATATATTCAGTTCTTACGCATATATATTCAGTTCTTACGCATATATATTCATTTCTTACACATATATGTTCAGTTCTTACACATATATATTCCGTTCTTACACGTACATATTCAGTTCTTACACATATATATTCCGTTCTTACACATATATATTCACTTATTACACATATATATTCAGTTCTTACACATATATATTCCGTTCTTACACATATATATTCCGTTCTTACACATATATATTCCGTTCTAACGCATATATATTCCGTTCTTACAAATATATATTCCGTTCTTACACGTATATATTCCGTTCTTACACGTATATATTCCGTTCTTACACATATATATTCCGTTCTTACACGTATATATTCTGTTGTTACACTTATATTTCCCGTTCTTACACATATTTATTCCGTTTTTACACATATTTATTCCGTTCTTACACATATATTCCGTTCTTACACGTATATATTCCGTTATTACACACATATAGTTCGTTTTTACACATATATATTCCGTTCTTACACATATATATTCTGTTCTTACACATATATATTCCTTCTTACACGTATATATTCCGTTCTTACACATATATATTCCGTTCTTACAAATATATATTCCGTTCTTACACGTACATATTCCGTTCTTACACATATATATTCCGTTCTTACACATATATATTCCGTTCTTAGGAATATATATTCAGTTCTTAGCATATATATTCAGTTCTTACACGTTATATATTCAGTTCTTACAGATATATATTCAGTTCTTACGCATATATATTCATTTCTTACGCAGATATATTCAGTTCTTACACATATATGTTCAGTTATTACACATATATATTCCGTTCTTACACGTACATATTCCGTTCTTACACGTATATATTCCGTTCTTAGACATATATATTCCGTTCTTACACATATATACACATATATATTCCGTTCTTACACATAATATATTCCGTTCTTACACGTAAATATTCCGTTCTTACACATATATATTCCGTTCTTACGCATATATATTCCGTTCTTACGCATATATATTCAGTTCTTACGCATATATATTCAGTTCTTACACTTATATATTCAGTTTCTTACAAATATATATTCAGTTCTTACACATGTATATTCAGTTCTTTAACATATATATTCCGTCCTAACACATATATATCCGTTATTACACTTGTATATTGCGTTCTTACACATATATATTCCGTTCTTACACATATATATTCAGTTCTTAGGCATATATATTCCGTTCTTACACATATATATTCAGTTCTTACGCACATATATATTCATTTCTTACGCATATATATTCATTTCTTATACATATATGTTCACTTATTACACATATATATTCAGTTCTTACACATATATATTCCGTTCTTACACATATATATTCCGTTCTTACACATATATATTCCGTTCTAACGCATATATATTCCGTTCTTACAATATATATTCCGTTCTTACACGTATATATTCCGTTCTTACACATATATATTCCGTTTTATACACATATATATTCCGTTCTTACAAATTTATATTCCGTTCTTACACGTATATATTCCGTTCTTACACGTATATTTTCCGTTCTTACACATATTTATTCCGTTTTTACACATATATATTCCGTTCTTACACATATATTCCGTTCTTACACGTATATATTCCGTTATTACACCACATATAGTCCGTTTTTACACATATATATTCCGTTCTTACAAATATATATTCCGTTCTTACACATATATATTCCGTTCTTACACATATATATTCCGTTCTTACAAATATATATTCCGTTCTTACACATATATATTCAGTTCTTAGGCATATATATTCAGTTCTTACAGATATATATTCAGTTCTTACGCTTATATATTCAGTTCTTACGCATATATATTCATTTCTTACACATATATGTTCAGTTCTTACACATATATATTCCGTTCTTACACGTACATATTCAGTTCTTACACATATATATTCCGTTCTTACACATATATATTCACTTATTACACATATATATTCCGTTCTTACACATATATATTCCGTTCTAACGCATATATATTCCGTTCTTACAAATATATATTCCGTTCTTACACGTATATATTCCGTTCTTACACGTATATATTCCGTTCTTACACATATATATTCCGTTTTTACACATATACTATTCCGTTCTTACAAATTTATATCCGTTCTTACACGTATATATTCCGTTCTTACACGTATATTTTCCGTTCTTACACATATTTATTCCGTTTTTACACATATATATTCCGTTCTTACACATATATTCCGTTCTTACAAGTATATATTCCGTTATTACACACATATAGTCAGTTTTTACACATATATATTCCGTTCTTACACATATATATTCCGTTCTTACACATATATATTCCGTTCTTACACGTATATATTCCGTTCTTACACATATATATTCCGTTCTTACAAATATATATTCCGTTCTTACACATATATATTCCGTTCTTACACATATATATTCCGTTCTTACATATATATTCACTTCTTACGCATATATATTCAGTTCTTACACATATATATTCAGTTCTTATAGATATATATTCAGTTCTTACGCATATATATTCAGTTCTTACCATTTTATATTCAGTTCTTACACATATTTATTCCGTTCTTACACATATATATTCCGTTCTTACACATATATATTCACTTCTTACACATAGATATTCACTTCTTACACATATATATAACGTTCTTACAAATATATATTCCGTTCTTACACGTACATATTCCGTTCTTACACATATATATTCCGTTCTTACACATATATATTCCGTTCTCACGAATTTATATTCAGTTCTTACGCATATATATTCATTTCTTACACATATATATTCAGTTCTTACAGATATATATTCAGTTCTTACGCATATATATTCAGTTCTTACGCATATATATTCATTTCTTACACATATATGTTCAGTTCTTACACATATATATTCCGTTCTTACACGTACATATTCAGTTCTTACACATATATATTCCGTTCTTACACATATATATTCACTTATTACACATATATATTCAGTTTTTACACATATATATTCCGTTCTTACACATATATATTCCGTTCTAACGCATATATATTCCGTTCTTACAAATATATATTCCGTTCTTACACGTATATATTCCGTTCTTACACATATATATTCCGTTTTTACACATATATATTCCGTTCTTACAAATATATGTTCCGTTCTTACACGTATATATTCCGTTCTTACACGTATATTTCCCGTTCTTACACATATTTATTCCGTTTTTACACATATTTATTCCGTTCTTACACATATATTCCGTTCTTACACGTATATATTCCGTTATTATACACATATAGTCCGTTTTTACACATATATATTCCGTTCTTACACATATATATTCTGTTCTTACACATATATATTCCTTTCTTACACGTATATATTCCGTTCTTACAAATATATATTCCGTTCTTACACATATATTCCGTTCTTACGCATATATATTCAGTTCTTTCGCATATATATTCAGTTTTAAGCATATACATTCAGTTATTACGCATATATATTCAGTTTTTACACATATGAGCCGTTCTCCAGGAAAACCGGGCTTAATGACACAATTTTCGATTTTTACTTTTTTGTTTTTTCTGACAGTATATACTTTCAAAATCACAAAATCGAAAACCGTTTGAAATTGTGATACATACTTTTAATTTTATAGCGTTTCTAAAACAAGCGACGAGAGGTAAAATATTCACGACGTTCAAATCATGACGTTATTATTATGACGTTCTAATTACGTTACTTTGTGTCTCGTAACTTTTGTCAAGCGCAGATTAGTTAAGATTGTTTATATTTTTGTAACAGTTATACACATAAACAAAACAACACAAGAAACTAAACCATGTATCAAAGAAACATTTTATGTGCAATATCGCATGATTCCACTAGATATATTATGTCAACTAGAATTAGTATGACGAATTTACAATATATTGCTACAATTATAAATGCTAATTTCAATATACTGAGTATACATGAAACTTGTAATTATTTCAACTACGAGTTTAAATAAAACTTTAATACTATATAATACTAAGCATAACGTTGTCAAAATAGTATATTGATGACAGTCTACGGTCGACCAGCAGGTGCTGGGCACGTAATGTCCTGACAATTTGGTCTGACAAATGGCCGAACAATCTTGTGCAGGTACTCCTGACGCTCTCTACTTAATCCATGGGCGGCGATGATACTTGGAGATGCGTCTGCTGGAAATACAAAGCCATTTGTACGCAGAATGTTTACAGAGGTTTCGCCTGCGTCGCTGCTTTTCTTTAACGTAACGAGTCCTGGTTCAGCAGCCGACATCTTGAAGTACTGGTACTGTCTGTGAATAAAAACAACCCTTGACAGTTTATTTATTATTAACGCAAGTGTTTGCATATTAAGTAGGTAACAATGAAATATTGTTATAAGACGTCAGAGTAAACATGCATTCATTTTCAGGTGCGGATTCAGGATTTTGCCGTAGAGGGGCATAACTTTTTCAAAACCGTTTGACAAGCAAAAAAACTAAACCGTTCTCAGCTAGTTATAACGTATATTTATATTTTTTTTCCGAGCATTTTAGACGTAATAATTAAACAATAAGTCATTGTCAAATTAATTAAACATTATAACTTTTAGGCGAGAGTAGGACTTTACAGGGCTGGCTTAATTATACATTTTAATATTTTAGGGGTAGGTGGACGGGTTCTCTGCCACCCCATCCCCCTAAATCCACATTTCATTTCAACAACAGTTTTTCATGGGAGAGTTCATAATATAAAATGTTAATAACGATACATTTACCTTATTCCACGCAACGGTTTGAAGACAGCCCCAAGGAACGATTTCCAATCGCGCCATTGCCATGCCGGGTACCGGACAGCTTCATTTGTGGAGGACGACTTGTCGACGACTTCCTGTAGTTGATCTACAGTGTCACAGTCTGTGCGACGGTATAATTTCTTCAGGGAAGCGAAGCCACTATCGACCAGACAACGTGCATGCCCCGGTACCTGCATCATGTACTCAATACGTTGGTGTTTGCCCGTCATAACCCGCCACATAAAATAGCCAATGACATACTGGTTCTTATTTTGCCCTGTAATAAAACATTTACGTTTATGATCAGGCACTGTGAACATATTCTCATAATTATATACTGACTTTGTATCCATAATCTGCTTTTGTTGTTAAATTTACATATTTGTTTTGTTATTAAATGTGCGTCTCTATCAAAACATATAAACATGAATGCGTGTCTTTGTGTTTCATGTTGTTTTGTAACACACTCATCTTGTTTTGTAACACACCATGTGGGTTATAAATGGTAGAGTAGGATATGATAGCGTTTGTGTATAATCCAAGTAACTGGCAATCTTGAGAGATTAACTGTGATCAAAAGTCGGAACCTCATACCAATCGGCCACGGAGGACCCTTTCAATTGATTTATTTTTGTAGTAAAGTTTGTTAATTTTCACATGCGTTCGTACTTCCCGTCGAATGGTGTTTCAACATACATTGAATTATAATACAATCTGGATTTCGCACTAAAAATTCATAACTTTGGGGGTAACATGTTACTTACCTGGACAATTGTCAGCATGTACAGTGCAGGTAGTCTCGTCAGCGCCGTGTGTCTGTAACGCCCAATCAATCATGGAGATGACAGAATTAGGCCCATGCGTTGATGTTCCGTCTTTTCCTATTGTTTCATGTTCGTCTATGAGGAAGTTGAGTTGTTTTGGAACTTCGTCTATTCTGAATCCAAATATTTGAACTTTCCTAAGTGTTGTAAACTATAACGGTCCCATCTGCCTGGCGTGGTGTGGAATGCATACATTCTGACTAAAATCGAAGGTGTAATGTACATACTTATCTACCTCATTCATGTTACGATATGATTCCTTTGCAAGTTTTAAACAGGAGTTATATGTATCTCTCTCCTTTTGAGCATTTAGTATGTGATCTTTCATTCTGGTTGTCGACTCTAACTTTTCTTCTTCAGTGACTGAATCCATGATCGCCTTTCTCATTTTTTCACAGGTGGCGCACACATCTTCTCTTGGTGTTGCAATCTTGATGTGCGATAAGCAGGTAGTCCAAATATTACAGAATGTAGAATATTTGACAGAGCGACATTCGGGCTGAGATTCTAAACAGCAGACAACGTATTTCTCATGGATACTTTTTTTTGTCGTTTCACAAGTTAAATATACTGGAGGAACATTGTCGCGTCCTCTTGGAGCTGCTGGCTGTGGCATTCCAAATTCATCTGAAAAATTTGATATGAACTGCACGACAGTTTTAATATCATTAAAGTGTAGTGCTTTCGCTGGCATTTTCCCTGTATTTGCATGACTTCTTGGAACGGCGCCATGTTCATGTACGTGTGTCATAATGTTTTGGAGACAGTGCTTTCCAACGTCAAACACTAACATGAATGTTTTTTTGCATATCTGTCTCCCATGAAATAAGAAATTATGTCTAATTCTCTGACGTTTCTTGCCTCTCTTCGTTTTCTCCTGATCAGAACAACCTACCAACGTTGCCATTATATACATCTCCTTATCAGACTTCTCCATTTCTCTAATATCTAACACATGTTTGTATATGTCAACAGCATCAATCATTGTATGGCAGTTGTTACTGCAACCACACCCCGCCGTTTTAAACTGTTTTATCTTTAAAGCATCCGGGTCATTATCTGGCAAAGTGTATGCTTCACTCTGGTCGTCGTCGTCTTCCCTTGTTCTATTAGTAGCAACGATGCCAGGATCTACCGGATGTTCTTCCACTGCTTCCTCTATATAGCGCATCGCACGATCGCTTAAATTAGGTGTAACTGGCTCATCATCCTCATCGTTTTCTTCAATATCGTCATCGTCGTCTTCCTCAGTATCAACAATCTGTGATGCATAGGGTGTGGAGTTGGGTGATCGTCCGAAATGTTCAGAGAACAAACTCTCCAGCTCCTAAAAAGAAAACATAGTTGTTTAAAATTGTTATCATTTTAAAGCAAAATTTTATATTTACAGGTTTTACAGAACGTGGCATCATATTGCTTCTGTCATCAACGGGTGTGAGGGGGAGGGGGAGGTAGGACCGTGGAAGCGGGGCATACAAATACATTTCATATCTAAGCGTGTGTACGCTGGCTCCGCACCCAAACTCCATGCACATAATTAAACTCAGACTCAGAATCGGTGTGACAGTGACCGCCTATAGTAAGAAGTATCGAACCTTTGGTGTACCACAATACTAAAAAAAAACGTGGCATTAACCTCTTCCAACACGGCTATCTATAATTTGCATTAATTTAAAAATAATTATTCTTATTATGTTATTATGTACATGTAGGGTACTTGATTAATACCAAAACAAAAGAAAAAAAATCGGAAATGGATAATCTATACCGTATATTTCAATTGGTAAATATATCTATATTTTACATCAGTTTTAATTTAATGTGGATGGAATAATTACAATGAGCAAATGTATCCGACCACATGTGTAAGCAATTTGTACGTGTCGAAAGCATAGGCAAACTAGTATAAGGTTTAAATTTAAAATAACTAGCAATGATGGAATGTTAACCTAGACATATAAAAAATAAATAAAACAAAATAATATGAAAATAAAAAATGAATACGGGATTTGAACTCGCAATAGCGAGTTTGGAAGGCAAACGTATTAACCACTACACTACGCAGTCCACTTAAAACTTCATATTGACTTTTACCTATTTATCATATGTAAACGGCATTCGCAAACAATAACGACGTCATGCCTTGTTTTTTTTCCATTTTGTTTTCGCCTTCCATTTATGAACCTTCCATTTATGAATAATGGAGCGGGCTGATGCTTATTAATTACAAATTAACTATACAATACATTGAGGTGGACGTGGGTCGTGGGTCGCGGCCTGTGGGCGAGTGGGTGGGGTTATCATAAATTATCCATGGTAGGAGATGGTGGCAATTCCGATTTTATTCTAGTTGGTTTGCATTTGATCATTCTTAGCATACGCAATAATATAACAGAACGATTTCACGGAGCTTGGTCTGATAACATGTCGGAAAAGCAAGACTCGAAGTCGGAATGATATCGCTAAAATGTACGTAAATTTATTATCATTAAAATAAGTCTAGAATAAATAAATAACTTACCTCTAAATCACTATCCATTGAAACACACTATTATTATACACCACTTGTTTTACATCTAAACCATATCCATGAAAATGTATTTTAACAAAGATCTGGATCACTTCCTGAAAGTACTGAAAGTAAACCACGCTGCACGCATGATGAAACTGAAAGCATGACGTACATTTTATGACGTCAAACTTAAACTGGATTTCCCAGATAACGTCATCGATGTCATTAAGCCCGGTTTTCCTGGAGAACGGCTCATATATATTCAGTTATAACGCATATATATTCCGTTCTTACACATATATATTCAGGTCTTACACATATATATTCCGTTCTTACGCATATATATCCAGTTCTTACACATATATATTACGTTCTTACGCATATATATTCATTTCTTAGGCATATATATTACGTTCTTACACATATATATCCAGTTCTTACACATATATATTCACTTCTTACACATATATATTCCGTTCTTACACGTATATATTCCGTTCTTACACGTACATATTCCGTTCTTACACATATATATTCCGTTCTTACACATATATATTCAGTACTTACGCATATATATTCCGTTCTTACACATATATATTCCGTTCTTACACATATATATTCCGTTCTTACACATATATTCAGTTCTTACACATATATATTCACTTCTTACACATATATATTCAGTTCTTACACATATATATTCCGTTCTTATACATATATATTCCGTTCTTACACATATATATTCCGTTCTTACACGTACATATTCCGTTCTTACACATATATATTCCGTTGTTACACATATATATTCAGTTCTTACTCATATATATTCAGTTCTTACGCATATATATTCAGTTCTTACGCATATATATTCTGTTCTTACGCATATATATTCCGATCTTACACTTATATTCCGTTCTTACGCATATATATTCCGTTCTTTCGAATATATATTCAGTTCTTTACGCATATATATTCAGTTCTAAAGCACGTATATTCAGTTCTTACACATATATATTCCGTGCTTACACATATATATTCCGTTCTTACACATATATATATTCAGTTCTTACACATATATATTCAGTTCTAACATATATATATTCAATTCTTACACATATATATTCAGTTCTTACACATATATATTCCGTTCTTACACATATATATTCCGTTCTTACACATATATATATATATTCCGTTTTACACATATATATTCAGTTCTTACACATATATATTCAGTTCTTACACATATATATTCACTTCTTACATATATATATTCCGTTCTTACACATTAATATTCCGTTCTTACACATATATATTAAGTTCTTACACATATATATTCCGTTCTTACACGTACATATTCTGTTCTTACACATATATATTCCGTTGTTACTCATATATATTCCGTTCTTACGCATATATATTCAGTTCTTACGCATATATATTCAGTTATTACGCATATATATTCATTTCTTACACATATCTGTTCAGTTCTTACACATATATATTCCGTTCTTACACGTACATATTCCGTTCTTACACATATATATTCCGTTCTAACACATATATATTCCGTTCTTACACATATATATATATATTCCGTTCTTACACATATATATTCAGTTCTTACACATATATATTCAGTTCTTACACATATATATTCCGTTCTTACACGTACATATTCTGTTCTTACACATATATATTCCGTTCTTACTCATATATATTCCGTTCTTACGCATATATATTCAGTTCTTACGCATATATATTCAGTTATTACGCATATATATTCATTTCTTACACATATATGTTCAGTTCTTACACATATATATTCCGTTCTTACACGTACATATTCCGTTCTTACACATATATATTCCGTTCTTACACATATATATATTCCGTTCTTACACATATATATTCAGTTCTTACACATATATATTCATTTCTTACACATATATATTCAGTTCTTACACATATATATTCCGTTCTTACACATATATACACATACATATTCCGTTCTTACACATATATATTCCGTTCTTACACGTACATATTCCGTTCTTACACATATATATTCAGTTCTTACGCATATATATTCAGTTCTTACACATATATATTCAGTTCTTACACATATATATTCATTTCTTACACTTATATATTCATTTCTTACACATATATATTCCGTTCTTACACATATTTATTCCGTTCTTACACTTATATATTCCGTTCTTACACATATATATTCAGTTCTTACACATATATATTCTCTTATTACACTTATTTATTCCGTTCTTACAAATATATATTCCGTTCTTACACGTACATATTCCGTTCTTACACATATAAATTCCGTCCTTACGCATATATATTCCGTTCTTACGAATATATATTCAGTTGTTACGCATATATATTCCGTCCTTACGCATATATATTCCGTTCTTACGAATATATATTCAGTTCTTACGCATATATATTCAGTTCTTACACATATATATTCAGTTCTTACAGATATATATTCAGTTCTTAGGCATATATATTCATTTCTTACGCAGATATATTCAGTTCTTACACATATATGTTCAGTTATTACACATATATATTCCGTTCTTACACGTACATATTCCGTTCTTACACATATATATTCCGTTCTTACACATATATATTCCGTTCTTACACATATATATTCAGTTCTTACACATATATATTCACTTCTTACACATATATATTCCGCTCTTACACGTACATATTCCGTTCTTACACATATATATTCCGTTTTTACGCATATATATTCCGTTCTTACGCATATATATTCAGTTCTTACGCATATATATTCAGTTCTTACACTTATATTTTCAGTTTCTTACAAATATATATTCAGTTCTTACACATGTATATTCAGTTCTTACATATATATATTCCGTCCTAACACATATATATTCCGTTATTACACGTGTATATTCCGTTCTTACACGTATATATTCCGTTCTTACACATATATATTCAGTTCTTAGGCATATATATTCCGTTCCTACACATTTATATTCAGTTCTTACGCATGTATATTCAGTTCTTACGCATATATATTCATTTCTTATACATATATGTTCAGTTCTAACGCATATATATTCAGTTTTTACGCATATATATTTAGTCCTTACACATATATATTCAGTTCTTACACAAATATATTCCGTTCTTTCACATATTTATTCCGTTCTTACACATATATATTCCGTTCTTACACATACATATTCAGTTCTAACACATATATATTCACTACTTACACATATATATTCCATTCTTACACATATATATTCAGTTCTTACAGATATATATTTAGTTCTTACCCATATATATACAGTTCTTACGCATATATATTCAGTTCTTACGCATATATATTTATTCCTTACACATATATGTTCAGTTCTTACACATATATATTCCGTGCTTACACATATATATTCCGTTCTTACAATTATATATTTAGTTCTTACACATATATATCCCTTTCTTACACATATTTATTCCGTTCTTACACATATATATTCCGTTCTTACACATATATATTCCGTTCTTACACATATATTCACTTCTTACGCATATATCTTCAATTCTTACGCATATATATTCAGTTCTTACGCATATATATTCAGTTCTTACACATATATATTCAGTTCTTACAGATATATATTCAGTTCTTACGCATATATATTCAGTTCTTACAATTATATATTCAGTTCTTACACATATATATTCCGTTCTTACACATATTTATTCCGTTCTTACACATATATATTCCGTTCTTACACACATATATTCACTTCTTACACATAGATATTCACTTCTTACACATATATATTCCGTTCTTACAAATATATATTCCGTTCTTACACGTACATTTTCAGTTCTTACACATATATATTCCGTTCTTACACATATATATTCCGTTCTCACGAATATATATTCAGTTCTTACGCATATATATTCAGTTCTTACACATATATATTCAGTTCTTACAGATATATATTCAGTTCTTACGCATATTTATTCAGTTCTTACGCATATATATTCATTTCTTACACATATATGTTCAGTTCTTACACATATATATTCCGTTCTTACAAGTACCTATTCAGTTCTTACTTACTTACTTAGGCCTTTTCACCCAACCAGGGCATAGGCCGCCAACAACAGCGCTCCAACGTCCTTATTTTTTACACATATATATTCAGTTCTTACACATATATATTCCGTTCTTACACATATATACACATATATATTCCGTTCTTACACATATATATTTCGTTCTTACACGTACATATATTCAGTTCTTACGCATATATATTCAGTTCTTACGCATATATATTCAGTTCTTACAAATAGATATTCCGTTCTTACACATATATATTCAGTTCTTGAACATATATATTCAGTTCTTACACACATATATTCCGTTCTTACACATATATATTCCGTTCTTACACGTATATATTCAGTTCTTACACATATATATTCCGTTCTTACACATATTTATTCCTTTCTTACACATATATATTCCGTTCTTACACATATATATTGAGTTCTTACACATATATATTCAGTTCTTACACATATATATTCAGTTCTTACAGATATATATTCAGTTCTTACGCATATATATTCAGTTCTTACGCATATATATTCAGTTCTTACGCATATATATTCATTTCTTACACATATATGTTCAGTTCTTACACATATATATTCCGTTCTTACACGCACATATGCCGTTCTTACACATATATATTCCGTTCTTACTCATATATATTCACTTATTACACATATATATTCAGTTCTTACACATATATATTCCGTTCTTACACGTACATATTCCGTTCTTACACATATAAATTCCGTTCTTACACATGTATATTAAGTTCTTACACATATATATTGCATTCTTACACATATTTATTCCGTTCTTACACATATATATTCCGTTCTTACACATATATCTTCAGTTCTTACGCATATATATTCAGTTCTTAGGCATATATATTCATTTCTTACGCAGATATATTCAGTTCTTACACATATATGTTCAGTTATTACACATATATATTCCGTTCTAACACGTACATATTCCGTTCTTACACATATATATTCCGTTCTTACACATATATATTCAGTTCTTACACATATATATTCACTTCTTACACATATATATTCCGCTCTTACACGTACATATTCCGTTCTTACACATATATATTCCGTTTTTACGCATATATATTCCGTTCTTACGCATATATATTCAGTTCTTACGCATATATATTCAGTTCTTACACTTATATTTTCAGTTTCTTACAAATATATATTCAGTTCTTACACATGTATATTCAGTTCTTACATATATATATTCCGTCATAACACATATATATTCCGTTATTACACGTGTATATTCCGTTCTTACACATATATATTCCGTTCTTACACATATATATTCAGTTCTTAGGCATATATATTCCGTTCCTACACATTTATATTCAGTTCTTACGCATGTATATTCAGTTCTTACGCATATATATTCATTTCTTATACATATATGTTCAGTTCTAACGCATATATATTCAGTTTTTACGCATATATATTTAGTCCTTACACATATATATTCAGTTCTTACACAAATATATTCCGTTCTTTCACATATTTATTCCGTTCTTACACATATATATTCCGTTCTTACACATACATATTCAGTTCTAACACATATATATTCACTACTTACACATATATATTCCATTCTTACACATATATATTCAGTTCTTTCAGATATATATTTAGTTCTTACCCATATATATACAGTTCTTACGCATATATATTCAGTTCTTACGCATATATATTTATTCCTTACACATATATGTTCAGTTCTTACACATATATATTCCGTGCTTACACATATATATTCCGTTCTTACAATTATATATTTAGTTCTTACACATATATATTCCTTTCTTACACATATTTATTCCGTTCTTACACATATATATTCCGTTCTTACACATATATATTCCGTTCTTACACATATATTCACTTCTTACGCATATATCTTCAATTCTTACGCATATATATTCAGTTCTTACGCATATATATTCAGTTCTTACACATATATATTCAGTTCTTACAGATATATATTCAGTTCTTACGCATATATATTCAGTTCTTACAATTATATATTCAGTTCTTACACATATATATTCCGTTCTCACACATATTTATTCCGTTCTTACACATATATATTCCGTTCTTACACACATATATTCACTTCTTACACATAGATATTCACTTCTTACTTACACATATATATTCCGTTCTTACAAATATATATTCCGTTCTTACACGTACATTTTCAGTTCTTACACATATATATTCCGTTCTTACACATATATATTCCGTTCTCACGAATATATATTCAGTTCTTACGCATATATATTCAGTTCTTACACATATATATTCAGTTCTTACAGATATATATTCAGTTCTTACGCATATTTATTCAGTTCTTACGCATATATATTCATTTCTTACACATATATGTTCAGTTCTTACACATATATATTCCGTTCTTACAAGTACCTATTCAGTTCTTACTTACTTACTTAGGCCTTTTCACCCAACCAGGGCATAGGCCGCCAACAACAGCGCTCCAACGTCCTTATTTTTTACACATATATATTCAGTTCTTACACATATATATTCCGTTCTTACACATATATACACATATATATTCCGTTCTTACACATATATATTTCGTTCTTACACGTACATATATTCAGTTCTTACGCATATATATTCAGTTCTTACGCATATATATTCAGTTCTTACACATATATATTCAGTTTCTTACAAATAGATATTCCGTTCTTACACATATATATTCAGTTCTTGAACATATATATTCAGTTCTTACACACATATATTCTGTTCTTACACATATATATTCCGTTCTTACACGTATATATTCAGTTCTTACACATATATATTCCGTTCTTACACATATTTATTCCTTTCTTACACATATATATTCCGTTCTTACACATATATATTGAGTTCTTACACATATATATTCAGTTCTTACACATATATATTCAGTTCTTACAGATATATATTCAGTTCTTACGCATATATATTCAGTTCTTACGCATATATATTCAGTTCTTACGCATATATATTCATTTCTTACACATATATGTTCAGTTCTTACACATATATATTCCGTTCTTACACGCACATATGCCGTTCTTACACATATATATTCCGTTCTTACTCATATATATTCACTTATTACACATATATATTCCGTTCTTACACATATATATTCCGTTCTTACACGTACATATTCCGTTCTTACACATATAAATTCCGTTCTTACACATGTATATTAAGTTCTTACACATATATATTGCATTCTTACACATATTTATTCCGTTCTTACACATATATATTCCGTTCTTACACATATATCTTCAGTTCTTACGCATATATATTCAGTTCTTACGCATATGTATTCAGTTTTACACATAAATATTCAGTTCTTACACATATATATTCAGTTCTTACACATATATGTTCAGTTCTTACGCATATATATTCAGTTTTAATCATATATATTCAGTTCTTACACATATATTCAGTTCTTACACATATATATTCCGTTCTTACGCATATATATTCTTACACATATATTCCGTTCTTACACATATATATTCCGTTCTAACGCATATATATTCCGTTCTTACAAATATATATTCCGTTCTTACACGTATATATTCCGTTCTTACACGTATATATTCCGTTCTTACACATATATATTCCGTTTTTACACATATATATTCCGTACTTACAAATATATTCCGTTCTTACACGTATATATTCCGTTCTTACACATATATATTCTGTTCTTACACATATATATTCCGTTCTTACACGTATATATTCCGTTCTTACACATATATATTCCGTTCTTACAAATATATATTCCGTTCTTACACATATATTCCGTTCTTACGCATATATATTCCGTTCTTACACATATATATTCAGTTCTTACACATATATATTCCGTTCTTACACATATATATTCCGTTCTTACACATATATGTTACGTTCTTACGCATATATATCTAGTTCTTAGGCATATATATTCCGTTCTTACGCATATTATTCAGTTCTTACACATATATATTCACTTTTTACACATATATATTCCGTTCTTACAAATATATATTCCGTTCTTACACGTACATATTCCGTTCTTACACATATATATATCGTTCTTACACATATATATTCCGTTCTTACACATATATATTCAGTTCTTACACATATATATTCACTTCTTACACATATATATTTAGTTCTTACATATATATATTCCGTTTTACACATATATACACATATATATTCCGTTCTAACACATATATATTCCGTTCTTACACATATATATTCAGTTCTTACACATATATATTCACTTCTTACACATATATATTCAGTTCTTACGCATATATATTCAGTTCTAACGCATATATATTCAGTTCTTACGCATATATATTCCGTTCTTACACATATATATTCCGTTCTCACACATATATATTCAGTTCTTACACATATATATTCAGTTCTTACACATATATATTCAGTTCTTACGCATATATATTCAGTTCTTACAGATATATATTCAGTTCTTAAGCATATATATTCAGTTCTTACGCATATATATTTCAGTTTTTACGCATATATATTCATTTCTTACACATATATGTTCAGTTCTTACTCATATATATTCCGTTCTTACACGCACATATTCCGTTCTTACACATATATATTCCGTTCTTACACATATATATTCCGTTCGTTCACATAAATATTCAGTTCTTACACATATATATTCAGTTCTTACACATATATAATCACTTCTTACACATATATATTCTGTTCTTACACATATATATTCCGTTCTTACACGTACATATTCCGTTCTTACACATATAAATTCCATTCTTACACATAAATATTAAGTTCTTACACATATATATTCCATTCTTACACATATTTATTCCGTTCTTACACATATATATTCCGTTCTTACACATATATTCCGTTCTTACGCATATATCTTCAGTTCTTACGCATATATATTCAATTCTTATGCATATGTATTCAGTTTTACGCATATATATTCAGTTCTTACACATATATACTCCGTTCGTACACATATTTATTCTGGTCTTACACATATATATTCCGTTCTTACACGTATATATTCCGTTCTTACAAATATATATTCCGTACTTACGCATATATATTCCTACACATATATTGCGTTCTTACACATATATATTCCGTTCTTACAAATATATTCCTTTCTTACGCATATATATTCAGTTCTTACGCATATATATTCAGTTCTTACGCATATATATTCAGTTCTTTACGCATATATATTCAGTTCTTACGCACGTATATTCAGTTCTTACGCATATATATTCAGTTCTTACGCATATATATTCAGTTCTTTACGCATATATATTCAGTTCTTACGCACGTATATTCAGTTCTTACTCATATATATTCAGTTCTTACACATATATATTCAGTTCTTACATATATATATTCAGTTCTTACACATATATATTCAGTTTTTACACATATATATTCCGTTCTTACACATATATATTCCGTTCTTAAACATATATATATTCAGTTCTAACACATATATATTCAGTTCTTACACATATATATTCAGTTCTTACACATATATATTCAGTTCTTACAAATATATATTCAATTCTTACACATATATATTCAGTTCTTACACATATATATTCCGTTCTTACACATATATATTCCGTTCTTACACATATATATATATTCCGTTCTTACACATATATATTCAGTTCTTACACATATATATTCCGTTCTTACACGTACATATTCCGTACTTACACATATATATTACGTTCTTACTCATATATATTCCGTTCTTACGAATATATATTCAGTTCTTACTCATATATATTCAGTTCTTACACATATATTCAGTTCTTACATTTATATATTCAGTTCTTACGCATATATATTCAGTTCTTACGCATATATATTTAGTTATTACGCATATATATTCATTTCTTACACATATATGTTCATTTCTTACACATATATATTCCGTTCTTACACGTACATATTCCGTTTTTACACATATATATTCCGTTCTTACACATATATATTCCGTTCTTACACATATATATTCAGTTCTTACACATATATATTCCGTTCTTACACATGTATACACATATATATTCCGTTCTTACACATATATATTCCGTTCTTACACGTACATATTCCGTACTTACACATATATATTCAGTTCTTACGCATATATATTCAGTTCTTACGCATATATATTCAGTTCTTACACATATATATTCAGTTCTTACACATATATATTCAGTTCTTACACTTATATATTCATTTCTTACACATATATATTCCGTTCTTACACATATTTATTCCGTTCTTACACTTATATATTCCGATCTTACACATATATATTCAGTTCTTACACATATATATTCACTTCTTACACATATATATTCCGTTCTTACAAATATATATTCCGTTCTTACACGTACATATTCCGTTCTTACACATATATATTCCGTTCTTACACATATATATTCCGTTCTAACTAATATATATTCAGTTCTTAGTCATATATATTCAGTTCTTACGCATATATATTCAGTTCTTACGCATATATATTCAGTTCTTACGCATATATATTCAGTTCTTACGCATATATGTTCAGTTCTTACACATATATATTCCGTTCTTACACGTACATATTTCGTTCTTACACATATATATTCCGTTCTTACACATATATATTCAGTTCTTACACATATATATTCACTTCTTACACATATATATTCCGTTCTTACACATATATATACATATATATCCCGTTCTTACACATATATATTCCGTTCTTACACGTACATATTCCGTTCTTACACATATATATTCCCTTCTTACGCATATATATTTCGTTCTTACGCATATATATTCAGTTCTTACGCATACATTTTCAGTTCTTACACTTTTATATTCAGTTTCTTACAAATATATATCTAGTTCATACACATGTATATTCAGTTCTTACACATATATATTCCGTTCTTACTCATATATATTCCGTTAATACACGTATATATTTCGTTCTTACACATATATATTCCGTTCTTACACATATATATTCAGTTCTTAGGCATATATATTCCGTTCTTACACATATATATTCAGTTCTTACGCATATATATTCAGTTCTTACGCATATATATTCATTTCTTATACATATATGTTCAGTTCTAACGCATATATATTCAGTTTTACGCATATATATTCAGTTCTTACGCATATATATTCAGTTCTTACACATATATATTCATTTCTTACACATATATATTCCGTTCTTACACATATTTATTCCGTTCTTACACATATATATTCCGTTCTTACACATACATATTCAGTTCTTACACATATATATTCACTACTTACACATATATATTCCATTCTTACACATATATATTCAGTTCTTACAGATATATATTCAGTTATTACCCATATATATTCAGTTCTTACGCATATATATTCAGTTCTTACGCATATATATTCATTCCTTACACATATATGTTCAGTTCTTACACATATATATTCCGTTCTTACACATATATATTCCGTTCTAACTCATATATATTCCGTTCTTACACATATATATTCCGTTCTTACACGTATATTTTCCGTTCTTACACATATATATTCCGTTTTACAAATATATATTCCGTTCTTACACATATATTCCGTTCTTACGCATATATATTCAGTTCTTTCGCATATATATTCAGTTTTAAGCATATATATTCAGTTCTTACGCATATATATTCAATTTTTACAGATATATATTCCGTTCTTACAAATATATATTCCGTTCTTACACATATATATTCAGTTTTTACGCATATATATTCCGTTCTTACACATATATATTCCGTTCTTACGCATATATATTCATTTCTTACACATATATGTTCAGTTCTTACGCATATATATTCAGTTTTACGCATATATATTCAGTTATTACACATATATATTCCGTTCTTACGCATATATATTCAGTTCTTACGCATATATATTCATTTCTTACACATATATGTTCAGTTCTTACACATATATATTCCGTTCTTACAGGTACATATTCCGTTCTTACAGATATATATTCCGTTCTTACACATATATAATCCGTTATTACACATATATATTCGGTTTTTACACAAATATATTCCGTTCTTACACGAACATATTCCTTTCTTACACATATATATTCAGTTCTTACACATATATATTCAGTTTTACGCATAAATATTCAGTTCTTACACATATAAATTCAGTTTTACACCTATATATTCAGTTCTTACACATATATATTCCAGTCTTACACATATTTATTCCGTTCTTACACATATATATTCCGTTCTTTCTCATATATATTCAGTTTTACGCAAATATATTCAGTTCTTACGCATATATATTCAGTTCTTACACATATATATTCAGTTCTTACACATATATATTCAGTTCTTACGCATATATATTCCGTTCTTACACATATATACTCTTACACATATATTCCGTTCTTACACATTCATATTCAGTACTTACACATATATCTTCCGTTATGACACATATATATTCCATTCTTACGCATATATATTCAGTTCTTACACATATATATTCAGTTCTTACACATATATATTCAGTTCTTACGCATATATATTCCGTTCTTGCACATATATATTCTTACACATATATTCCGTTCTTACACATTCATATTCAGCACTTACACATATATCTTCCGTTCTGACACATATATATTCAGTTCTTACGCATATATATTCAGTTCTTACGCATATATATTCAGTTCTTACGCATATATATTCAGTTGTTACACATATATATTCAGTTCTTACACATATATATTCAGTACTTACACTTATATATTCAGTTCTTACACATATATATTCCGTTCTTACACATATTTATTCCGTTCATACACATATATATTCCATTCTTACACATATTTATTCATTTCTTACACATATATATTCACTTCTTACACATATATATTCCGTTCTTACAAATATATATTCCGTTCTTACACGTACATATTCCGTTCTTACACATATATATTCCGTTCTTACACATATATATTCCGTTCTTACGAATATATATTCAGTTCTTACGCATATATATTCAGTTCTTACACATATATATTCAGTTTTTACAGATATATATTCAGTTCTTACGCATATATATTCAGTTTTTGCGCATATATATTCATTTTTTACACATATATGTTCAGTTCTTACACATATATATTCCGTTCTTACACGTACATATTCCGTTCTTACACATATATAATCTAATCTTACACATATATATTCCGTTCTTACACATATATATTCAGTTCTTACACATATATATTCACTTCTTACACATATATATTCAGTTTTCTTACACATATATATTCCGTTCTTACACATACAGCTATAGAACCGTTTTATTACCGAGCACAAACTAGTTTGAAACGATAGCAAAACGAACTCAAAACGCGGCACAAAACAAACGCGTTTAACTGGGTTTCTGCAGATCAACCAATGAAAATTGAAGAAAAACGTTTCCAACGTTTTTTTCGACTGAAAACGGTATTGTCTCATTTGGATTTTTTGCGTTTGTAAGTTTAGCCAATCTGGTTGCTGATATTTAGTTTGACCAATCAGAACTCGAAACGCCTAAACTGTAAACGGTGACTGAGCAAACGGTAAAAAACGGGTTTCTGCGTTTTTCCGTTTGACCAATGAGAATGCAGATCATTTAACCACTAAAACATTCCGTTGCGCTAAATAAATCTATATAATTATTTCGTAGCAGACGAATACTATTTTATATTAATGGCGATACTTTGTTAAGCTATACATGGTGTTGTATAAAGAATGAGTTGCATAGCTATATGATACATGTATATTTATTTGCGTTATGTGATTAACACTAAGTGGATTGAATAAACAGCCGCCGCGCATGAAATGAATGACACGCTTACTGCGGGTGTGTGTACTAGGTGTTGTGTAATCATAATAACTGACACGCTGAACGGCGGAGTTGACTTTTCGTATTAAATATAAGGTGTTAAACAATTATACATGATTATATTGATCACGATTCGGTTCTTATAATACATTTAGTGCAAATCAAACGTAATGTTTAAAGAGTCAAACATACTTTATAGCTGGGACGTCATAGAGAGCCCTGTTTATATATACGGCTTTTATTGTGCTTACACAGCATGGGTATAGCGATACAAACTAAGTATAACAAATTAACTTTAAACGTATGATAAACGCAAATACACAAAACAATTTAACGAATCAACATATTATGAAAATGTCATTCGGCGGATCCAACATACAGCTGTGCAAAGTACACGTATCTTTCAAAGCGTCAAATACTGTTTATTTTTTACTAATTGCATGTAATAAAGTATTATGTTATAAAGTGTTATTACATTTATAACAACAACGTTTTGTAGCTTCACATTTATAATTCTGTCTTTTAATAATTTACAAACTTCAAAAATTGGATTTTGAATTCAGATAACTATTTGATAAATATATTCCGCCTCATGCGGAGAATTCCAAATAAACACATAAAAAATAATCACACGAACAAAGAGGAAAAAGCATGCAAACATATAGCTACTAAAGGATATTAACATGTATCTAAGAGAAGCCTAACATATATGTATGTATAAACGTATATGTATTTTTTTAAATTAAAACCAACAAATATAAAAAATAAAAAAAATAAACGTATAAGAAACAACAAATATTATAACTTATCAATAACTTCAAATGTTATGATTAATTTAATGAAGGTCTGCGCTCCCGTTATTGAACGATAACCTGAGCAAATGAATGATAAACTAAGACCACACTTTTCTCTAGAAATGATATTTATAATCAAGGATCGTTGTCAGTCTTTCGTGTTTTCATTCTGATGATCACTGATTTGACGCACCAAGTGTATATGTATAATGGAAAGTGTACTAATTAATTGCTATACAACAAACCAATTAGCCGAAATGCCAACTGACGATACGGGAACTTTAGTCGCCATATTTAGTATGTATTCGTTATTTACATAAAATGTATTATGGTGAATACTGTGAACTAATTTTTACGGCTTTTTGTTATATTATGAACGGAATTATTTATCTCTAATTAGACCACACTTTTCATTAAAGTTATGAAAGAAAACAAGCATGTCACATGTATGTTACTTTAATAAATTTATCAACTTGATTAGTGTCAAACATATACAATTATTGTTATCGACCAGTCATGAAGACGCAAAAATTCAACCAGGCTGTTTAACAAACGTGTAGTAAGTGGTGAAAAAGTAATGAAAAATAAAGAATATTAGACCATGTGAAAGTTCTTTTGAAACGAAACGGATAGAAAGCCTTCCCCGACCTACCACGCCACGTCGTACCCTACCTCATTTCCCCACAAACCCCACTTCCACTCCACACCATCCAACACACACACGCACACACACACATATATAAGCGCTCTCCGTCTATCTGTATCATAACATGTTGTTTCATAAGTTATTTTAATTGAATTTGTTTTGAAACGTTTATTTAAATGTATAACGCATTCAATGAAATCGCATCGAAATAGAGTCAGGTAATTAAACTGTGCTTGCAACTAATAATGCTTAATTATACTCACTCTCCATAAGACAGCTACCTCGGTAGCTCAGCGTAAGGCATTGTGCTTGGAACTATAAATGTTCATATATAATGAAAGTTGGTGTTAACTATACGTACTTGACACTTTTTCATAGCCTCGTCCGTCGAATAGGGACGTTCACGGACCTATATATAGTGTTCCCGAGCACTTTAAGGGACCATAGGCATATCTACATTATTCCGAATAAATCAAGTTATCGGATTTGTATATATCCCAAACCCTTCTTCTGGGACGGCTCTAAATAACATTGCATGTGTTGACAAACCATTAAACACCATTTAATATTTCCGTATTTTGTTATAGCGCAGGTTACTGATGTGAAATGGGTACACTTAAATTGTGTAGAATACTCGCTTATCAATACACTCTAATATCGATTTTCACTTGGTTAAAGGGAGTACATCAAGATTAGTAGTTCTTTTAAAATTGTTCAATATATTATTTCGCTATTAAAATAAGAAAAATGAACTAAATGAACCATAAACGACCAAAGTAAATTACACCGAACACATACAATAAAAGACATAAATATGGTATTGACTAACTAAGGTTACGTGCCAGGGATAGCTACTTTAATCTTGTCGGTAAAAAAATCGCAACATCTTTCAAAGCGATCGTCATGTGTCAGTATCGCCGCGGTGATCACGTGTGAAGGCTATTTATAATCTGGTGATTACTCCATGGTCTAATAAGCCTTGCTGTAATTCATAATTAGTAATTATTGCGCTGTAGTATAGGAAGCCTAATGATCTATCTATATCTTAGAGCCATTTCACAATATAATTTAGTAATTTCATAGCTTTGTATTTTATGAATGCACGTGTTGCCTCCAAAGCCTGATGTACTTCCTTTAAGTTGCGGAAGGACGATATAATTCGTGCATTAAAAAAAAACATGCAACTTAATAAATGAGGTAACATAACAGTTTTTGTTCTAGTATCTTATCATTTCATCAGGTATACGTATGCTAAATTGTAGAAAGGGATATAGTCTTAGATCTTTATATACGCCGTGATTGTTTAGCTGTTGAATTAGAATAGGTATGTTGTTTCGATCTCTACATGTACATAATACATAATATAGTGCTCATAATACATTTGGCTATATTTAGATAATAGTATGTTTATCTCTTTTTGCGCGATAAACTAGTTGTCCACGCATCCTATATCCGTATCATAAATCCGTCTTGTGCAGTACGTGGCTCGCCGCGGCGGTATTGCACCGCTCACGGAATTGCAATAAACAGGAAATGTGTCATAAAACTATGTTTCCCTAAATGGTACGTGCTTTTGTCATATACCGACGTATGTACCCTAATTAGGCTGTACTTCAATAGGGCTACGCAATAGGTGATTAGTGGATGTGTGGTATATTGTTAGTTGGGGGCACGTGGAGAGCATGTCATACTGCAAATCCAAATTTAATACGTGCCACTCCTCAAGTGTTTTGGTCACCAGGTAGCCGGCACGTTAGGCTTAAATATTTTTCTCCCTGATACTATAGAAACTAGATGCTGTGTCATTTATTATGTTTGTTTGTTTTTTTGTTTTTTTATCAATTATTTGAAAAATATGCACGTACGAAATATATTTTTTCAATGTCTACTTTTCCGCAAAAGTAAAGTCCTTATTATCTGACGCTCGTATTAATGAACAAGTATTAGACCATGTCCATGCATTCGGAATATACTGAATTTCGCCCGAAGTTTACATAACTCAACTTTTATAATCGGTAACCCAGGTTTTTTGAAATAACACGAATACTATAAACTGGAAATCACCGAAACACATACCAATATTTTATTATGTTTATCAGCAATGTAACCTGGAAAAAAATGATTTCAGATTACTTTGTTGATAAACTTAATAAAAGATTGGTATGTATTTCGGTCATTTCCAGCTTTTAATATTTCTGTTATTTACAAAAAAAAAATGGGTTACCGATTATAGAAGTTGAGTAGTGTATATGTACCATGATATGCGGTGTTGCCGGTGACTTACTGTCAGATTTTCGATAAAAACAGTTTAATTCCGACATTTTCATACACGCAGTCCTGTTTTTGCGTGCTTTCCCTATGTACTGATGGATTTTTTTGTTCCCAATGACGTCACTTCAGTTATACGAGGAAGATGTTCCCCCTTTTTTCGATATTTTAGCAATGCCTGTTCGCATTTTCGATTTTTATGTTTAAAAACATATTTTCACTAAGCATACATCAATAACATAATAAACATCGTATCTATAATGATATTTAATAATTAAAAACATATCAGCAGCGGATTTGTTGATTTAGGACAATGTTCATCTTTAACTTATCATTACAGTCACAGTTGGGGTTCTCAGCGTCTTATATGTTGGCCAATCACATGCTGTGAAATAGAGTCAGTTACTCCCTTTTATTTCAATCAGCCAGTCACAATTAACGAACTAATTAATGCATGGAACAATCCTTAATTTTAATTATGCATACTTTATTGTATTATATAATTTTATCAGGCGACATAACATTTTCAACTATGATTTGCGACGAATACTGATTTAATTTATAATTAAAGAGGCACTTTATAACAGGCTGAGATTTATTTTCAGTATATGTTATTTGTATTGTTAATACAATGTGCACTGGTCAAAATAGCTATACGAGCAGACGAAAACTATCTGGTATTTGATATTCTCAGAAACTAATTTATTATAGTTTAAAACTATAAAGTGAAACACATTATTAATTTAGTTTACTTCCGTTCTTGTACTTTCTGCATATAGTGTGTGCAACATATTAATAATTAGCTATTAGGTCTGTGAAATAATTAGGAATAAAAAAAGTAAACCAGATATAACTACTTTACCACATTGCAATGAAGTATGATAGCGTTGTTTTCTTAATGGAATCGGTAAAAGTTAAATAATATAACTTCACAGGATATCGAGTTCTTCAACCAGATATAACTACTTTACCACATTGCAATGAAGTATGATAGCGTTGTTTTCTTAATGGAATCGGTAAAAGTTAAATAATATAACTTCACAGGATATCGAGTTCTTCAAAGTTAAGTTAATACGTTTTTATTATTATAAGTAACTGTATGATAGTACAGAGTATGAGAGATATAAACATATATATTGAATACATAGGGAATGCACTAATGATTCTAAAGGGACGCGGAGCAATCTTGAATAATTTTATTAAAATAAGCACCTCTGGTGTATCATTCAAATATGGTGTTCGTTTTAAAGGTACCCATGGTAATCTTGAAGTGTTTTAAATGGGTGTCTCGAATTATATAACCAGAATCATGTTTACTCGAATTATATAACCAGAATCATGTTTACTTTTAGCCTGGTTACATTTAAAAAGGTAGTATTCGCTTTTTCGTCTTACTTTGCTATACGTTTTAATATATTATTGGTGCAATACAATACAATTTCCATATTACTATTCTTATATCTAATATAAATTGCCGCGAGTTTTAAAAAAATTCAGATTGTCTTTATCCGTTTAATAGTCAAATATTCATTAAATTAAATTGCGCGTATCATGCCCTGTTACGATTGCAAAAAAAAGTACACTGATTAGAAATAAAGCGTGAATAGCGGGTTAAATGCATGAACACGCCGATATGTACATTATATATAATTTCTTAATTTCACACGGATCACAAATACGTTACTGGATTCTAGCGCATGACTCAGACACTTCTGTATACATATAGATAGATAGATAGATAGATACTTTATTGACTTAAACTTTTACAGTTTCTCATCATTACATACATAATTTGTAATACATAATTATAATCACATGACAGGTTACACATACTTCTACACACTCACTTATAGTTCAATTTTCAATACTCCTTAATTAATCATAGCTCATGTAAACATATAATGGGGCTAACACAACATATGTGGTTATATTGGGACAATGACAGAGGGAGCTAATATGAAGAATGAATATGGTATGTATCGGATAAACGCGGGGCAGAGGTGTTAGCTCCAAACCACAATGCATTATCCACTGAGCCTCCGAGGCCACATTGTAAATGAACATATTCAGTACTATATCTCTCAAATTATATAGAAATCTATTTATTCTGCAATGCTTTTCATATCAGCTATTCCCATCTTCCTCTGTGTCACACTCGACTCCAATTTTTTATTATTAATATAACAATGGAAATTTACCATGTTTAACAATTTAAATATTAATATTAATTAAATTGTATTCGTATAATACAATCTTTTAATATTTTGTCTATTTAAATCTCGTATTTCTCGTAGGTTCTGTTTTTCCTTTTCCGGGTATTCCCTTATTTCCATTATGGTTAATGCTGTTTTCATTTATTATGTAAACTGAGTATATTCCCTGAACTTTCAAACTATTTTTACAGAATAGAACATATATTTTATTTAACTTGTACATACGTACATCGTCATTTATGCATATATTAATACAACTTTTCATACATAAGTCTAAGTCACGTGATTCTGCAAATCGATAATTTTATATCAGCAGTTGAGTAATATATATATAGCAAATAACTATTACATGAGGATGAAAATGCAGGCGATTTTGTTTACAACACTATTTAATATAATAGAGCGAATACATTTAAAATTCTGTAAACGTTTATTGAATGTTAAAATGAATACATGTACTGTGGGTGTTTACGGAGAGCTGGGTAGATATCCCTTATATATATCACGATATGCAAGGATAATAAGTTATTGGTGTAACATTATTAATACTGATAATATAATAATAAAAAAAGTATACGAACAAGGGCTAAATGATTGTAATAAAGGATGTAAGAACTGGGTATCAAACGTTAAAACCATGTTAAATAATTACGGATTTACCGATATATTTGAGAACAATCATTTTGTAAACCCCAAAGTATTTCCAAATATTTTTAAGCAAAATGTTATTGATAATTTTATTCAGGAATGGTTTAGTTCTATAGAAAATAGTACAGTTCTTGAAAACTATAGCTTAGTAAAAATGCAGTTTGACTATGAAAACTATCTTGATATATTACCTTGTAATCTGAGATTGTTTTATACTAGACTAAGACTTTCTGTTCATCCTCTTAGAATTCAAACTGGGCGTTATGATAGAAATAGAATACCAAAAAATGAAAGATATTGCCTTTGTTGTAATTCAGGCGATATAGAAGATGAGTTTCACTTTATATGTATATGTCCATGTTTTGTAGATTTGCGTAAGCAGTATTTGAAAAAGTATTATTACCAAAGACCATCAATGTTCAAGTTTTTAGATTTGATTAGCTCTCATAATAAAACTGTATTATATAAAATTTCAAAATATACCAAGGAAGCCTTAGATATAAGAAAATCAATTTTAAATGTTTAAGCATGTTGTTCATTCTCATTCTATTAAATTTCATAATCTTTAAGGAATATTGTATTGCAAATGTGAACTAAAGTAATATAATTCAACATTTATTTGTAAAAGAAAATCTTTTATATCTATTACGTGACTATATGTTTAATGTATTTGTATGTAATGTTTGTATGATGATGTACTATGTACAAATCTTAATAAAATATCTGTTCTGTTCTGTTCTGTTCTATAAAATATTTGTTTTTCATTCTTCCGGTATGTATATTGTGAAAATATCTAATTACTGATGTCTCTTCAATCGCAGTGCGCGTGTACACACTACGCGAGCTATGGATTAAAGAATTAGTGATTGTCGATGTCAAAAACAGTTGCTAATACATGATAGAGTATCCATGCTGCATATTGAAAATACAGGCTAATTAAACGATGAATTTAGTTAAGCACATGTTAACTCGATGGTGGCATGAATATAAATGTTGGGTGAATGCATGGGGTTTGCACATAGGAATAGGAATTAGCTATAATTAAGCCTCAACTATTGTTTGTAATTAATATAAATTTAAATATCAACATTAATTAAATTGTATTTGTATAATCCACTCTTTTAACAGTTTGTCTATTTAAATCTCGGATCTCAAGTGGGAATGTCCCAGCATAATTATGGATAGTTACTACTTTTACCGTGTCATCCCTTGCTTGTAAATGGTTTTATCGTTATACATTTACATTATTTTTGATAACTGTTTCTTTCCTTCTTTCATCAGTTTTTGCGCAAAATATGAACTATTTATGTGACGACGTGCCGTAAAACTTCATTCATTCATTCCTTCCCTCCTTCATTCCTTCCGTCCTTCACTCCTTCCCTCCTTCCCTCCTTCCCTCCGTCCCTCCTTCCATCCATCCATCCATCCATCCATCCATCCATCCATCCATCCATCCATCCATCCATCCATCCATCCATCCATCCATCCATCCATCCATCCATCCATGCATCCATCCATCCATCGCAGTGCACTTGTACACTCTACGCGAGATATGGATTAAACAATTAATGATTGTCGACGTCAATAAAACAGTTGTTCATATCCAAAACCCGGCTAATTAAACGATGCATCTAGTCTGGGCTCTGTATGTCATTTTTGACAGATTTAGTTAAGCATATATTAACTCGATGGTGGCATGAATATAAATGATGGGTGAATGCATGGGGTTTTCACGTAGGAATTAACATAATTATTAAGCAATAACTTTTGTTTCTAATTATTATAAATGTTTGTTTCATTTGCTGCATCAATCAATCACTCTTAAACCAACGATCGCAGAAGAGAATTATCGAATTATACTGTCCTTTTTTAATTGGTCAAACGCAAAAACGGTAAAAGCTCAAAAACGCGTTAGCAAACTCTGCGCATGCGGACTATGCGCGTTTGAAAACTATGCGCATGCGCACTACGCGCGTTTGGAAACGCCCGTTTCAGAGCGTTTGGAAACGGAAAAACTCCGAGCATGCGCACTTTAAGCGTTTGCAAACCCGTTTTAGGTCGTTTTCCGTTTTAAACGACAAACGAACGACACACTGGTTTGAAACGGTAGATA
This sequence comes from Cyrtodaria siliqua, assembly GCA_037043455.1. Lineage (NCBI taxonomy): Eukaryota > Metazoa > Mollusca > Bivalvia > Adapedonta > Hiatellidae > Cyrtodaria > Cyrtodaria siliqua. The sequence continues at coordinate 19,354 of JAWPHD010013876.1, read as the reverse complement.
AACGGTAAAACTCGGTAATAAAACGGTTTTATAGCTGTATATACACATATATATTCCGTTCTTACACGTATATATTCCGTTCTTACACATATATATTCCGTTTTTACACATCTATATTCAGTTCTTACGCATATATATTCCGTTCTTACACATATATATTCCGTTCTTACGCATATATATTCAGTTCTTACGCATATATATTCATTTCTTACACATATATGTTCAGTTCTTACGCATATATATTCAGTTCTTACGCATATATATTCAGTTCTTACGCATATATATTCAGTTCTTACACATATATATTCAGTTCTTACGCATATATATTCCGTTCTTACGCATATATATTCCGTTCTTACACATATATACACATATATATTCCGTTCTTACACCTATATATTCCGTTCTTACACATATATATTCCGTTCATACACATCTATATTCAGTTCTTACGCATATATATTCCGTTCTTACACATATATATTCCGTTCTTACGCATATATATTCAGTTCTTACGCATATATATTCATTTCTCACACATATATGTTCAGTTCTTACGCATATATATTCAGTTCTTACGCATATATATTCAGTTCTTAAGCATATATATTCAGTTCTTACACATATATATTCAGTTGTTACACATATATATTCCGTTCTTACACATATTTATTCCGTTCTTACACATACATATTCCGTTCCTACACATATGTATTCAGTTCTTACACATATATATTCCGTTCTTAAACTTACATATTCCGTTCTTATACATTTATATTCCGTTCTTACACATATATATTCCGTTCTTACACATAAATATTCCGTTCTTACACGTATATATTCCGTTTTCACACATATATATTCCGTTCTTACACATATATATTCCGTTCTTAGGCATATATATTCCGTTCTAACGCATATATATTTTGTTCTTACGCATATATATTCCGTTCTTACGCATATATATTCAGTTCTTACGCATATATATTCAGTTCTTACGCATATATATTCAGTTCTTACACATATATATTCAGTTCTTACACATATATATTCAGTTCTTACACATATATATTCAGGTCTTACACATATATATTCCATTCTTACACATATTTATTCAATTCTTACACATATATTCCGTTCTTACGCATATATATTCCGATCTTTCGCATATATATTCAGTTTTACGCATATATATTCAGTTCTTACGCATATATATTCAGTTCTTACGCATATGTATTGAGTTGTACGCATATATATTCAGTTCTTACACTTATATATTCAGTTCTTGCTCATATATGTTCAGTTCTTACGCATATATATTCAGTTTTACTCATATATATTCAGTTCTTACACATATATTCAGTTCTTACACATATATTTCAGTTCTTACGCATATATATTCAGTTCTTACGCATATATAGTCCGTTCTTACACATATATATTCCGTTCTTACGCATATATATTCTTACTCATATATTCCGTTCTTACACATATATATTCCGTTCTTACACATATTCATTCCGTTCTAACGCATATATATTCCGTTCGGACAAATATATATTCCGTTCTTACACGTATATATTCCCTCGTTTTTACACATATATATTACGTTCTTACACGTATATATTGCGTTCTTACAAGTCTATATTCCGTTCTTACACATATATATTCCGTTTTTACACATATATATTCCGTTCTTACACATATGTATTCTGTTCTTACACATATATATTCCGTTCTTACACGTATATATTCCGTTCTTACACATATATATTCTATTCTTACAAATATATATTCAGTTCTTACACATATATATTCAGTTATTACACATATGTATTCAGTTCTTACGCATATATATTCAGTTTTTACGCATATATATTCAGTTCTTACACATATATATTCAGTTCTTGCACATATATATTCTGTTCTTACTCATATATTACATATATATTCCGTTCTTCCACGTACATATTCCGTTCTTACACATATATATTCCGTTCTTACACATGTATATTCCGTTCTTACATATATATATTCCGTTCTTACACGTACATATTCCGTTCTTACACATATATATTCCGTTCTTACACATATATATTCCGTTCTTACGCATAAATATTCAGTTCTTACACATATATATTCAGTTCTTAAGCATATATATTCAGTTCTTACGCATATATATTCAGTTCTTACGCATATATATTCAATTCTTACACATATATATTCCGTACTTACACATATATATTCCGTTCTTACACATATATATTCAGTTCTTACACATATATATTCACTTTTTACACATATATATTCTTTTCTTACACATATATATTCCGTTCTTACACATATATATTCCGTTCTTACACATATATATTCCGTTCTTACTCATATGTATTGCATTCTTACACATATATATTGCGTTCTTACACATATATATTCAGTTCTTACACATATATATTCACTTCTTACACATATATATTCAGTTCTTACACATATATATTCCGTTCTTATACATATATATTCCGTTCTTACACATATATATTCCAATCTTACACGTACATATTCCATTCTTACGCATATATATTCCGTTCTTACGCATATATATTCCGTTCTTACGCATATCTATTCAGTTCTTACGCATATATATTTAGTTCTTACACATATATATTCAGTTCTTACAGATATATATTCAGTTCTTACGCATATATATTCAGTTATTACGCATATATATTCAGTTCTTACGCATATATATTCATTTCTTACGCATATATGTTCAGTTCTTACACATATATATTCCGTTTTTATACATATATATTCCGTTCTTACACATATATATTCCGTTCTTACACGTACATATTCCATTCTTACACATATATATTCCGTTATTACGCATATATATTCCGTTCTTACGCATATATATTCAGTTCTTACGCATATATATTCAGTTCTAACACATATATATTCAGTTCTTACGCATACATATTCAGTTCTTACGCATATGTATTCAGTTCTTACGCATATATATTCATTTCTTACACATATATGTTCAGTTCTTACACATATATATTCCGTTCTTAGACGTACATATTCCGTTCTTACACATATATATTCCGTTCTTACACATATATATTCCGTTCTTACACATATATATTCAGTTCTTACACATATATATTTCGTTCTTAAACATATATACACATATATATTCCGTTCTTACACATTTATATTCCGTTCTTACACGTACATATTCCGTTCTTACACATATATATTCCGTTCTTACACATATATAGTCCGTTCTTACACATATATATTCAGTTGTTACACATATATATTCAGTTCTTACGCATATATATTCAGTTCTTACGCGTATATATTCAGTTCTTACACATATATATTCCGTTCTTACACATATATATTCCGTTCTTACACATATATATTCCGTTTTTACACATAAATATTCCGTTCTTACACATATATATTTAGTTATTACACTTATATATTCACTTCATATGCATATATATTCAGTTCTTACGCATATATATTCAGTTCTTACGCATATATATTCAGTTCTTACACATATATTTTCAGTCCTTACACATATATATTCTGTTCTTACACATATATATTCCGTTCTTACACATATATATTCCGTTCTTACACATATATATTCCGTTCTTACACATATATATTCCATTCTTACACATATATATTCCATTCTTACACATATATATTCAGTTCTTACACATATATTCATTTCTTACACATATATATTTAGTTCTTACACATATATATTCCGTTCTTATACATATATATTCAGTTCTTACACATATATAGTCCGTTCTTACGCATATATATTCAGTTCTTACACATATATATTCAGTTCTTACGCATATATATTCAGTTCTTACGCGTATATATTCAGTTCTTACACATATATATTCCGTTCTTACACATATATATTCCGTTCTTACACATATATATTCCGTTTTTACACATAAATATTCCGTTCTTACACATAAATATTCCGTTCTTACACATATATATTCAGTTATTACACATATATATTCACTTCTTATGCATATATATTCACTTCTTACGCATATATATTCAGTTCTTACGCATATATATTCAGTTCTTACACATATATTTTCAGTCCTTACACATATATATTCTGTTCTTACACATATATATTCCGTTCTTACACATATATATTCCGTATTTACACATATATATTCCGTTCTTACACATATATATTCCATTCTTACACATATATATTCCGTTCTTACACATATATATTCAGTTCTTACACATATATATTCCGTTCTTATACATATATATTCCGCTCTTACACATATATATTCCGCTCTTACACATATATATTCCGCTCTTACACGTACATATTCCATTCTTACACATATATATTCCGTTCTAACGCATATATATTCCGTTCTTACGCATATATATTCAGTTTTTACGCACATATATTCAGTTCTTACACATATATATTCAGTTCTTACAGATATATATTCAGTTCTTACGCATATATATTCAGTTCTTACGCATATATATTCAGTTCTTACGCATATATATTTATTTCTTACACATATATGTTCAGTTCTTACACATATATATTCCGTTCTTATACATATATATTCCGTTCTTACACATATATATTCCGTTCTTACACGTACATATTCCATTCTTACACATATATATTCCGTTCTTACGCATATATATTCCGTTCTTACGCATATATATTCAGTTATTACGCATATATATTCAGTTCTTACGCATATATATTCAGTTCTTACAGATATATATTCAGTTCTTACGCATATATATTCAGTTCTTACGCATATATATTCAGTTCTTACGCATATATATTCATTTCTTACACATATATGTTCAGTTCTTACACATATATATTCCGTTCTTACACGTACATATTCCGTTCTTACACATATATATTCCTTTCTTACACATATATTTCAGTTCTTACACATATATATTCACTTCTTACACATATATATTCAGTTCTTACACATATATATTTCGTTCTTACACATATATACACATATATATTCCGTTCTTACACATTTATATTCCGTTCTTACACGTACATTATCCGTTCTTACACATATATATTCCGTTCTTACACGTACATATTCAGTTCTTACGCATATATATTCAGTTCTTACACATATATATTCAGTTCTTACACATATATATTCAGTTCTTACACATATATATTCCGTTTTTACACATATTCCGTTGTTACACATATATATTCTGTTCTTACACATATATATTCCGATCTTACACGTATATATTCCGTTCTTACACATATATATTCCGTTCTTACACATGTATTCCTTTATTTCGCATATATATTCAGTTCTTACACATATATATTTCGTTCTTACACATATATACACATATATATTCCGTTTTTACACATTTATATTCCGTTCTTACACGTACATTATCCGTTCTTACACATATATATTCCGTTCTTACTCGTACATATTCAGTTTTACGCATATATATTCAGTTCTTACACATATATATTCAGTTCTTACACATATATATTCAGTTCTTACACATATATATTCCGTTTTTACACATATTCCGTTGTTACACATATATATTCTGTTCTTACACATATATATTCCGATCTTACACGTATATATTCCGTTCTTACACATATATATTCCGTTCTTACGCATATATATTCCGATCTTACACGTATATATTCCGTTCTTACACATATATATTCCGTTCTTACGCATATATATTCTCACATATATTCTGTTTTTACACATATATATTCAGTTCTTACACATATATATTCAGTTCTTACGCATATATATTCCGTTCTTACACATATATATTCCGTTATTACGCATATATATTCTTACACATATATTCCGTTATTACACACATATTCCATTCATACGCATATATATTCAGTTCTTACGCATATATATTCCGTTCTTACGCATATATATTCAGTTCTTACGCATATATATTCAGTTCTTACACATATATATTCAGTTCTTACACATATATAGTCAGTTCTTACACATATATATTTCGTTCTTAAACATATATACTCCGTTCTTACACATATATATTCCGTTTTTACACATATATATTCATTTCTTACACATATATATTCACTTCTTACACATATATATTCAGTTCTTACACATATATATTCCGTTCTCACACATATATACACATATATATCCCATTCTTACACATATATATTCTGTTCTTACACGTACATATTCTCCGTTCTTACAAATATATATTCCATTCTTACACATATATATTCCGTTCTTACGCATATATATTCAGTTCTTACGCATATATATTCAGTTCTTACACATATATATTCAGTTCTTACACATATATATTCCGTTCTTACACATATATATTCCGTTCTTACACATATATATTCCGTTCTTACACATATATATTCCATTATTACACATATATATTGCAGTCTTACATATATATATTCAGTTCTTACACATATATATTCACTTCTTGCACATATATATTCAGTTCTAACACATATATATTCCGTTCTTATACATATATATTCCGTTCTTACACATATATACACATATATATTCCGTTCTTACACATTTATATTCCGTTCTTACACGTACATTATCCGTTCTTACACATATATATTCCGTTCTTACACATATATAGTCCGCTCTTACGCATATATATTCAGTTCTTACACATATATATTCAGTTCTTACGCATATATATTCAGTTCTTACGCGTATATATTCAGTTCTTACGCATATATATTCGCTTCTTACACATATATTTTCAGTTCTTACACATATATATTCCGTTCTTATACATATATATTCCGTTCTTACACATGAATATTCCGTTCTTACACGTACATATTCCATTCTTACACATAGATATTTCTTACGCATATATATTCCGTTCTTACGCATATATATTCAGTTCTTACGCATATATATTCAGTTCTTACACATATATATTCAGTTCTTACAGATATATATTCAGTTCTTACGCATATATATTCAGTTATTACGCAAATATATTCAGTTCTTACGCATATATATTCATTTCTTACACATATATGTTCAGTTCTTACACATATATATTCCGTTCTTATACATATATATTCCGTTCTTACACATATATATTCCGTTCTTACACGTACATATTCCATTCTTACACATATATATTCCGTTCTTACGCATATATATTCCGTTCTTACGCATATATATTCAGTTCTTACGCATATATATTCAGTTCTTACACATATATATTCAGTTCTTACAGATATATATTCAGTTCTTACGCATATATATTCAGTTCTTACGCATATATATTCCGTTCTTACGCATATATATTCAGTTCTTACGCATATATATTCAGTTCTTACACATATATATTCAGTTCTTACAGATATATATTCAGTTCTTACGCATATATATTCCGTTCTTACACATATATATTCCGTTCTTACACGTATATATTCCAATCTAAAACATATATTCCGTTCTTACGCATATATATTCCGTTCTTTCGCATATATATTCAGTTTTACGCATATATATTCAGTTCTTACGCATATATATTCCGTTCTTACGCATAAATATTCAGTTCTTACACATATATATTCAGTTCTTACACATATATATTCACTTCTTACACATATATATTCACTTCTTACACATATATATTCAGTTCTTACACATATATATTCCGTTCTCACACATATATACACATATATATCCCATTCTTACACATATATATTCTGTTCTTACACGTACATATTCTCCGTCCTTACAAATATATATTCCATTCTTACACATATATATTCCGTTCTTACGCATATATATTCAGTTCTTACGCATATATATTCAGTTCTTACACATATATATTCAGTTCTTACACATATATATTCCGTTCTTACACATATATATTCAGTTCTTACACATATATATTCCGTTCTTACACATATATATTCCATTATTACACATATATATTCAGTTCTTACACATATATATTCACTGAATATATATGTGTAAGAACAGAATATATATGCGTAAGAACTGAACATATATGTGTAAGAAATGAATATATATGCGTAAGAACTGAATATATATGCGTAAGAACGGAATATATATGTGTAAGAACGGAATATATATGTGCAAGAACGGAATATATATGCGTATGAACTGAATATATATGTGTAAGAACGGAATATATGCGTAAGAACTGAATATATATGCGTAAGAACTGAACATATATGCATAAGAACGGAATATATATGCGTAAGAACGGAATATATATGTGTAAGAACGGAATATATATGTGTAAGAACGGAATATATATGTGTAAGAACGGAATATATGTGTAAGAATATATATGCGTAAGAACGGAATATATATGTGTAAGAACGGAATATATGCGTAAGAACTGAATATATATGCGTAAGAACTGAACATATATGCGTAAGAACGGAATATATATGCGTAAGAACGGAATATGTACTTGTAAGAACGGAATATATATGTGTAAGAACGGAATATATATGCGTAAGAACTGAATATATATGTGTAAGAACGGAATATATATAAGAACGGAATACATATGTGTAAGAACGGAATATATACGTGTAAGAATATATATGAGAAAGAACGGAATATATATGTGTAAGAACGGAATATATATGCGTAAGAACTGAATATATATGCGTAAGAACGGAATATATATGCGTAAGAACTAAATATATATGTGTAAGAACTGAATATATATGTGTAAGAACTCAATATATATGCGTAAGTACTGAATTTATATGCGTAAGAACTGAATATATATGCGTAAAAACTGAATATATATGCGTAAGAGCGGAATAAATATGAGTAAGAACTGAATATATATGCGTAAGAACGGAATATATATGTGTAAGAACGGAATATATATGTGTAAGAACGGAATATATATGCGTATGAACTGAATATATATGTGTAAGAACGGAATATATATGTGTAAGAAGTGAATATATATGTGTAAGAACTGAATATATATGTGTAAGAAGTGAATATATATGTGTAAGAACTGAATATATATGTGTAAGAAGTGAATATATATGTGTAAGAACTGAATATATATGTGTAAGAACGGAATAAATACGTGTAAGAACGGAATATATATGTGTAAGAACTGAATATATATATATGTGTAAGAACGGAATATATATGTGTAAGAACGGAATATATATGTGTAAGAAGTGAATATATATGTGTAAGAACTGAATATATATGTGTAAGAACGGAATATATATGTGTAAGAACTGAATATATATATATGTGTAAGAACGGAATATATATGTGTAAAAACGGAATATATATGTGTAAGAACTGAATATATATGTGTAAGAACGGAATATATATGCGTAAGAACTGAATATATATGTGTAAGAACGGAATATATATAAGAACGGAATACATATGTGTAAGAATTGAATATATACGTGTAAGAATATATATGCTTAAGAACGGAATATATATGTGTAAGAACGGAATATATATGGGTAAGAACTGAATATATATGTGTAAGAACGGAATATATATGGGTAAAAACTGAATATATATGCGTAAGAGCGGAATAAATATGAGTAAGAACTGAATATATATGCGTAAGAACGGAATATATATGTGTAAGAACGGAATATATATGTGTAAGTAGTGAATATATATGTGTAAGAACGGAATAAATACGTGTAAGAACGGAATATATATGTGTAAGAACTGAATATATATATATGTGTAAGAACGGAATATATATGTGTAAGAACGGAATATTTATGTGTAAGAAGTGAATATATATGTGTAAGAACTGAATATATATGTGTAAGAACGGAATATATATGTGTAAGAACTGAATATATATATATGTGTAAGAACGGAATATATATGTGTATGAACGGAATATATATGTGTAAGAAGTGAATATATATGTGTAAGAACTGAATATATATGTGTAAGAAATGAATATATATGTGTAAGAACTGAATATATATGTGTAAGAACGGAATATATATGTGTAAGAACTGAATATATATGTGTAAGAACGGAATAAATACGTGTAAGAACGGAATATATATGTGTAAGAACTGAATATATATATATATGTGTAAGAACGGAATATATACGTGTAAGAACGGAATATATGTGTAAGGACGGAATATACATGTGTAAGAACGGAATATATATGCGTTAAAACGGAATATATATCTCTAAGAACGGAATATATATGTGTAAGAACGGAATATATGTGTAAGAATATATTTGCGTAAGAACGGAATATATATGTGTAAGAACGGAATATATGCGAAAGAACTGAATATATATGCGTAAGAACGGAATATATATGCGTAAGAACGGAATATGTACTTGTAAGAACGGAATATATATGTGTAAGAACGGAATATATATGTGTAACAACTGAATATATATGTGTAAGAACTGAATATATATGTGTAAGAACGGAATATATATGCGTAAGAACGGAATATATATGTGTAACAACGGAATATATATGCCTAAGAACTGAATATATATGTGTAAGAACTCAATATATACGTGTAAGAACTGAAAATATATGAGTAAGAACTGAATATATATGCGTAAAACTGAATATATATGCGAAAGAACGGAATATATATGCGTGAGAACGGAATATATGTGTAAGAACGGAATATATACGTGTAAGAACGGAATATATATGTGTAATAACAGAATATATATGTGTAAGAACGGAATATATATGTGTAAAAACGGAATATATATGTGTAAGAACTGAATATATATGTGTAAGAACGGAATATATATGCGTAAGAACTGAATATATATGTGTAAGAACGGAATATATATAAGAACGGAATACATATGTGTAAGAACGGAATAAATACGTGTAAGAATATATATGCGTAAGAACGGAATATATATGTGTAAGAACGGAATATATATGGGTAAAGAACTGAATATATATGCGTAAGAACTGAATAGATATGCGTAAGAACGGAATATATATGTGTAAGAACTGAATATATATGTGTAAGAACTGAATATATATGTGTAAGAACTCAATATATATGCGTAAGTACTGAATATATATGCGTTAGAACTGAATATATATGCATAAAAACTGAATATATATGCGTAAGAGCGGAATAAATATGTGTAAGAACTGAATATATATGCGTAAGAACGGAATATATATGTGTAAGAACGGAATATATATGTGTAAGAACTGAATATATATGTGTAAGAACGGAATATATGTGTAAGAATATATATGCGTAAGAACTCAATATATACGTGTAAGAACTGAAAATATATGAGTAAGAACTGAATATATATGCGTAAAACTGAATATATATGCGAAAGAACGGAATATATATGCGTGAGAACGGAATATATGTGTAAGAACGGAATATATATGTGTAAGAACGGAATATATATGTGTAAGAACGGAATATATACGTGTAAGAACGGAATATATATGTGTAATAACAGAATATATATGTGTAAGAACGGAATATATATGTGTAAAAACGGAATATATATGTGTAAGAACTGAATATATATGTGTAAGAACGGAATATATATGCGTAAGAACTGAATATATATGTGTAAGAACGGAATATATATAAGAACGGAATAAATATGTGTAAGAATGGAATATATACGTGTAAGAATATATATGTTTAAGAACGGAATATATATGTGTAAGAACGGAATATATATGGGTAAGAACTGAATATATATGCGTAAGAACTGAATATATATGCGTAAAAACTGAATATATATGCGTAAGAGCGGAATAAATAAGAGTAAGAACTGAATATATATGCGTAAGAACGGAATATATATGTGTAAGAACGGAATATATATGTGTAAGTAGTGAATATATATGTGTAAGAACGGAATAAATACGTGTAAGAACGGAATATATATGTGTAAGAACTGAATATATATATATGTGTAAGAACGGAATATATATGTGTAAGAACGGAATATATATGTGTAAGAAGTGAATATATATGTGTAAGGACTGAATATATATGTGTAAGAACGGAATATATATGTGTAAGAACTGAATATATATATATGTGTAAGAACGGAATATATATGTGTAAGAACGGAATATATATGTGTAAGAAGTGAATATATATGTGTAAGAACTGAATATATATGTGTAAGAAGTGAATATATATGTGTAAGAACTGAATATATATGTGTAAGAACGAAATATATATGTGTAAGAACTGAATATATATGTGTAAGAACGGAATAAATACGTGTAAGAACAGAATATATATGTGTAAGAACTGAATATATATATATGTGTAAGAACGGAATATATATGTGTAAAAACGGAATATATATGTGTAAGAACTGAATATATATGTGTAAGAACGGAATATATATGCGTAAGAACTGAATATATATGTGTAGGAACGGAATATATATAAGAACGGAATACATATGTGTAAGAACGGAATAAATACGTGTAAGAATATATATGCGTAAGAACGGAATATATATGTGTAAGAACGGAATATATATGGGTAAGAACTGAATATATATGCGTAAGAACTGAATATATATGCGTAAGAACGGAATATATATGTGTAAGAACTGAATATATATGTGTAAGAACTGAATATATATGCGTAAGAACTGAATATATATGCTTAAAAACTGAATATATATGCGTAAGAGCGGAATAAATATGAGTAAGAACTGAATATATATGCGTAAGAACGGAATATATATATATGTGTAAGAACGGAATATATACGTGTAAGAACGGAATATATGTGTAAGGACGGAATATACATGTGTAAGAACTGAATATATATGCGTTAAAACGGAATATATATCTGTAAGAACGGAATATATATGTGTAAGAACGGAATATATGTGTAAGAATATATATGCGTAAGAACGGAATATATATGTGTAAGAACGGAATATATGCGTAAGAACTGAATATATATGCGTAAGAACTGAACATATATGCGTAAGAACGGAATATATATGCGTAAGAACGGAATATGTACTTGTAAGAACGGAATATATATGTGTAAGAACGGAATATATATGTGTAACAACTGAATATATATGTGTAAGAACTGAATATATATGTGTAAGAACGGAATATGTATGCGTAAGAACGGAATATATATGTGTAACAACGGAATGTATATGCGTAAGAACTGAATATATATGTGTAAGAACTCAATATATACGTGTAAGAACTGAAAATATATGAGTAAGAACTGAATATATATGCGTAAAACTGAATATATATGCGAAAGAACGGAATATATATGCGTGAGAACGGAATATATGTGTAAGAACGGAATATATATGTGTAAGAACGGAATATATATGTGTAAGAACGGAATATATACGTGTAAGAACGGAATATATATGTGTAATAACAGAATATATATGTGTAAGAACGGAATATATATGTGTAAAAACGGAATATATGTGTGTAAGAACTGAATATATATGTGTAAGAACGGAATATATATGCGTAAGAACTAAATATTTACTTGTAAGAACGGAATATATATGTGTAAGAACGGAATATATATGTGTAACAACTGAATATATATGTGTAAGAACTGAATATATATGTGTAAGAACGGAATATGTATGCGTAAGAACGGAATATATATGTGTAACAACGGAATATATATGCGTAAGAACTGAATATATATGTGTAAGAACTCAATATATACGTGTAAGAACTGAAAATATATGAGTAAGAACTGAATATATATGCGTAAAACTGAATATATATGCGAAAGAACGGAATATATATGCGTGAGAACGGAATATATGTGTAAGAACGGAATATATACGTGTAAGAACGGAATATATATGTGTAATAACAGAATATATATGTGTAAGAACGGAATATATATGTGTAAAAACGGAATATATATGTGTAAGAACTGAATATATATGTGTAAGAACGGAATATATATGCGTAAGAACTGAATATATATGTGTAAGAACTGAATATATATTTGTAAGAACTCAATATATATGCGTAAGTATTGAATATATATGCGTAAGAACTGAATATATATGCGTAAAAACTGAATATATATGCGTAAGAGCGGAATAAATATGAGTAAGAACTGAATATATATAAGAACGGAATACATATGTGCAAGAACGGAATAAATACGTGTAAGAATATATATGCGTAAGAACGGAATATATATGTGTAAGAACGGAATATATATGGGTAAGAACTGAATATATATGCGTAAGAACTGAATATATATGCGTAAGAACGGAATATATATGTGTAAGAACTGAATATATATGTGTAAGAACTGAATATATATGCGTAAGAACTGAATATATATGCGTAAAAACTGAATATATATGCGTAAGAACGGAATAAATATGAGTAAGAACTGAATATATATGCGTAAGAACGGAATATATATATATGTGTAAGAACGGAATATATACGTGTAAGAACGGAATATATGTGTAAGGACGGAATATACATGTGTAAGAACGGAATATATATGCGTTAAAACGGAATATATATCTGTAAGAACGGAATATATATGTGTAAGAACGGAATATATGTGTAAGAATATATATGCGTAAGAACGGAATATATATGTGTAAGAACGGAATATATGCGTAAGAACTGAATATATATGCGTAAGAACTGAACATATATGCGTAAGAACGGAATATATATGCGTAAGAACGGAATATATATGTGTAAGAACTGAATATATATGTGTAAGAACTGAATATATATTTGTAAGAACTCAATATATATGCGTAAGTATTGAATATATATGCGTAAGAACTGAATATATATGCGTAAAAACTGAATATATATGCGTAAGAGCGGAATAAATATGAGTAAGAACTGAATATATATGCGTAAGAACGGAATATATATGTGTAAGAACGGAATATATATGTGTAAGAACGGAATATATATGCGTATTAACTGAATATATATGTGTAAGAACGGAATATATATGTGTAAGAAGTGAATATATATGTGTAAGAACTGAATATATATGTGTAAGAAGTGAATATATATGTGTAAGAACTGAATATATATGTGTAAGAAGTGAATATATATGTGTAAGAAAAGAATATATATGTGTAAGAACGGAATAAATACGTGTAAGAACGGAATATATATGTGTAAGAACTGAATATATATATATGTGTAAGAACGGAATATATATGTGTAAGAACGGAATATATATGTGTAAGAAGTGAATATATATGTGTAAGAACTGAATATATATGTGTAAGAACGGAATATATATGTGTAAGAACTGAATATATATATATGTGTAAGAACGGAATATATATGTGTAAGAACGGAATATATATGTGTAAGAAGTGAATATATATGTGTAAGAACTGAGTATATATGTGTAAGAAGTGAATATATATGTGTAAGAACTGAATATATATGTGTAAGAACGGACTATATATGTGTAAGAACTGAATATATATGTGTAAGAACGGAATAAATACGTGTAAGAACGGAATATATATGTGTAAGAACTGAATATATATATATGTGTAAGAACGGAATATATACGTGTAAGAACGGAATATATGTGTAAGGACGGAATATACATGTGTAAGAACGGAATATATATGCGTTAAAACGGAATATATATCTGTAAGAACGGAATATATATGTGTAAGAACGGAATATATGTGTAAGTATATATATGCGTAATAACGGAATATATATGTGTAAGAACGGAATATATGCGTAAGAACTGAATATATATGCGTAAGAACTGAACATATATGCGTAAGAACGGAATATATATGCGTAAGAACTGAATATATATGTGTAAGAACGGAATAAGTATGCGTAAGAACGGAATATATATGTGTAACAACGGAATATATATGCGTAAGAACTGAATATATATGTGTAAGAACTCAATATATACGTGTAAGAACTGAAAATATATGAGTAAGAACTGAATATATATGCGTAAAACTGAATATATATGCGAAAGAACGGAATATATATGCGTGAGAACGGAATATATGTGTAAGAACGGAATATATACGTGTAAGAACGGAATATATATGTGTAATAACAGAATATATATGTGTAAGAACGGAATATATATGTGTAAAAACGGAATATATATGTGTAAGAACTGAATATATATGTGTAAGAACGGAATATATATGCGTAAGAACTGAATATATATGTGTAGGAACGGAATATATATAAGAACGGAATACATATGTGTAAGAACGGAATAAATACGTGTAAGAATATATATGCGTAAGAACGGAATATATATGTGTAAGAACGGAACATATATGCGTAAGAACTGAATATATATGCGTAAGAACTGAATATATATGCGTAAGAACGGAATATATATGTGTAAGAACTGAATATATATGTGTAAGAACTGAATATATATGCGTAAGAACTGAATATATATGCGTAAAAACTGAACATATATGCGTAAGAACGGAATATATATGCGTAAGAACGGAATATGTACTTGTAAGAACGGAATATATATGTGTAAGAACGGAATATATATGTGTAACAACTGAATATATATGTGTAAGAACTGAATATATATGTGTAAGAACGGAATATATATGCGTAAGAACGGAATATATATGTGTAACAACGGAATATATATGCGTAAGAACTGAATATATATGTGTAAGAACTCAATATATACGTGTAAGAACTGAAAATATATGAGTAAGAACTGAATATATATGCGTAAAACTGAATATATATGCGAAAGAACGGAATATATATGCGTGAGAACGGAATATATGTGTAAGAACGGAATATATATGTGTAAGAACGGAATATATATGTGTAAGAACGGAATATATACGTGTAAGAACGGAATATATATGTGTAATAACAGAATATATATGTGTAAGAACGGAATATATATGTGTAAAAACGGAATATATATGTGTAAGAACGGAATATATATGCGTATTAACTGAATATATATGTGTAAGAACGGAATATATATGTGTAAGAACTGAATATATATATATGTGTAAGAACGGAATATATATGTGTAAGAACGGAATATATATGTGTAAGAAGTGAATATATATGTGTAAGAACTGAATATATATGTGTAAGAACGAAATATATATGTGTAAGAACTGAATATATATGTGTAAGAACGGAATAAATACGTGTAAGAACGGAATATATATGTGTAAGAACTGAATATATATATATGTGTAAGAACGGAATATATACGTGTAAGAACGGAATATATGTGTAAGGACGGAATATACATGTGTAAGAACGGAATATATATGCGTTAAAACGGAATATATATCTGTAAGAACGGAATATATATGTGTAAGAACGGAATATATGTGTAAGAATATATATGCGTAAGAACGGAATATATATGTGTAAGAACGGAATATATGCGTAAGAACTGAATATATATGCGTAAGAACTGAACATATATGCGTAAGAACGGAATATATATGCGTAAGAACGGAATATGTACTTGTAAGAACGGAATATATATGTGTAAGAACGGAATATATATGTGTAACAACTGAATATATATGTGTAAGAACTGAATATATATGTGTAAGAACGGAATATGTATGCGTAAGAACGGAATATATATGTGTAACAACGGAATATATATGCGTAAGAACTGAATATATATGTGTAAGAACTCAATATATACGTGTAAGAACTGAAAATATATGAGTTAGAACTGAATATATATGCGTAAAACTGAATATATATACGAAAGAACGGAATATATATGCGTGAGAACGGAATATATGTGTAAGAACGGAATATATACGTGTAAGAACGGAATATATATGTGTAATAACAGAATATATATGTGTAAGAACGGAATATATATGTGTAAAAACGGAATATATATGTGTAAGAACTGAATATATATGTGTAAGAACGGAATATATATGCGTAAGAACTGAATATATATGTGTAGGAACGGAATATATATAAGAAAGGAATACATATGTGTAAGAACGGAATAAATACGTGTAAGAATATATATGCGTAAGAACGGAATATATATGTGTAAGAACGGAATATATATGGGTAAGAACTGAATATATATGCGTAAGAACTGAATATATATGCGTAAGAACGGAATATATATGTGTAAGAACTGAATATATATGTGTAAGAACTGAATATATATGCGTAAGAACTGAATATATATGCGTAAAAACTGAATATATATGCGTAAGAACGGAATAAATATGAGTAAGAACTGAATATATATGCGTAAGAACGGAATATATATATATGTGTAAGAACGGAATATATACGTGTAAGAACGGAATATATGTGTAAGGACGGAATATACATGTGTAAGAACGGAATATATATGCGTTAAAACGGAATATATATCTGTAAGAACGGAATATATATGTGTAAGAACGGAATATATGTGTAAGAATATATATGCGTAAGAACGGAATATATATGTGTAAGAACGGAATATATGCGTAAGAACTGAATATATATGCGTAAGAACTGAACATATATGCGTAAGAACGGAATATATATGCGTAAGAACGGAATATGTACTTGTAAGAACGGAATATATATGTGTAAGAACGGAATATATATGTGTAACAACTGAATATATATGTGTAAGAACTGAATATATATGTGTAAGAACGGAATATGTATGCGTAAGAACGGAATATATATGTGTAACAACGGAATATATATGCGTAAGAACTGAATATATATGTGTAAGAACTCAATATATACGTGTAAGAACTGAAAATATATGAGTAAGAACTGAATATATATGCGTAAAACTGAATATATATGCGAAAGAACGGAATATATATGCGTGAGAACGGAATATATGTGTAAAAACGGAATATATATGTGTAAGAACGGAATATATATGTGTAAGAACGGAATATATACGTGTAAGAACGGAATATATATTTGTAATAACAGAATATATATGTGTAAGAACGGAATATATATGTGTAAAAACGGAATATATGTGTGTAAGAACTGATAATATATGTGTAAGAACGGAATATATATGCGTAAGAACTGAATATGTACTTGTAAGAACGGAATATATATGTGTAAGAACGGAATATATATGTGTAACAACTGAATATATATGTGTAAGAACTGAATATATATGTGTAAGAACGGAATATGTATGCGTAAGAACGGAATATATATGTGTAGCAACGGAATATATATGCGT
>JAWPHD010013875.1:0-65187 GCA_037043455.1 Cyrtodaria siliqua | reverse complement strand
CCGACCGACCCTATTTCTAAGGGGCCGACCCTAAACCTTTCTATGAAAAAAAAAAATTAAAAAAAATATAAAAAATAAAAAAAAAATAAAATATTTGTTCTGAACAATGATTTATCACAATATATCGAGGTAAACTTACATCACAGAGAAACTTTCAGCTATATCAAAAACTTGTATGGGGTTTATGTGATAAATACATGTAGAATCTCTCCAAAAGAAAAAAAAAGAAAAATGCCTACCTACCGACCCTATTTTTCAGAGCATGCAATAGGAAACACACCTTTTTTTTTTTTAGCCTAAGTATGTATTTAAAGGGAAACATGGCAATTGCCAAGTTTTTATCAAGCGTTAAAATTAGCAACTCAATATATACTGAAAGGAAAAAGAAACGACACGGGAATTTCCGCTATATATTGTATGTACAATATGCTGCTGTTAATCGAATGGTACATGGCTACGTAAGATCTTTCCTTTCGGAAAAAGACTAAAACAACATGTAACACAACAAATAGTATTCCTGCAAAGTTGCATTGTTGACAAAGTATGCATTTGGCGCAAACTTAGAATGCAAAATTTTGCAAACTCTAAATCTTTACGTTAAATACAGTACTGAACTGGCTCAATTTTTCAAAGAGGAACTTCAACATTTATGAATTTCTTGTTATAACATGTACAGTACTGTGATTAAAACGTCTACAACATCACAGTTGTCTCCTTTCTCTAAACTAACTGAAACTTTATTTTTTACAAAACGTCTTGGGATTTCCTTGGAATATATATGGAAGTAAGTGTGCAGTATATACAATATATAGTGGAAATTCCCGTGTCACTTTTCTTTTTCCTTTCAGTATATGTTAATCCAATGTCATTTTGACTTTAAACCTGCTTGCATATAATTAAATGAAATATTGCGTTTCCAATTTTCATCATATTACCATAGGTTTAAATATATTATTGGTGCAATAAAACCAACAGTTAGTAATATGCAAACACAATGGGCTTTGAACTATTCTTATAATTAATATTAATGATTGAAAGATACAAGTTAGGTAGAAAAACTTTTGGGATGCATCGAGTTTCAGAAAAGTCAAGATTGTCACGTGTCCCTTTAATAGAGGGCCTGATGGAAGATACTTAGATTAGTGATTTTTGAAAATAAACTATTATCATGATTTTTGTTATTAAAATATAATTTAATTTATTCAAATATTATTTAAATATACAATTATGTCAGATCTCTCCTGAATTATGAATAAACAAATACAAGAGGTGAAACTATTTTTTAGAGCATTAATTTGAAATAATACGGTTTTGTTGGTAGCTTTTAATTTCATTTTATAAAAATCAGTTATATAATATATTTATTTAAAAAACTAAAATAGCAACATACATACAGATAGGTGCTAATTTTTTCTTGATAAACATCCCTTGCAAGGCAGTAAATTAGGTAATAACATATAAAGGCACAATTACTAATTTCAATCAATGTATCCATAGCCCCTACTGGTGGTCCCAAGGTTGGCTATTGCCCCCCACGTACAGACTGGCAGGGACTTTTGGGAGCATGCGCGCCACAGTGTAGAGACGACAACAGCTGCCTCGGCAACCAGAAGTGCTGCCATCATGGCTGCGGCATGATGTGTATCAACCCAGTTGGTGAGTTATAATTGTCGTCTGCTGCAAAACCTCAAAGTACTGCTAGATTTTGTCTGCTAGCTTACACAGAATGTGAACATTCTGATTTTAGAATTCAATAATTAAATTTAAATTGTATCATTTTTACATGTAGACATCAAGAATACAAATCATGCAACTTTATTTTGTCATTTCGAAGTTAGACTGAGTCTACTTCAAGAGTATTATTTTAAAAATATGGACCACTTCATTCATTTATAACTGCCATATTTGTTTGACAGCTGAAGAACCATATCAGATGGGTGCCCCCGTAAGTATCTTAGCCAATGCTGTCAGCGACAACACCGTAGACCTAACATGGTACGACCCATCCCTTGGTCTTGAACAACTCATCCGTGACAACCGGTACTACACGGTCAGATATCACAGCTACTCGCTTGGTCAGTACAACTACATGAACGTCACAGATTTACGAGGGCACTTGAATGGCCTCCAGCCAGAAACAGATTACGAGTTCAACGTGCGCCTTAACAACCCACCCTACCTCAGCGAATGGAGTGAAACACTTACTTATAGGACAAGCTTGAGAGGTACTCGATTTTCTGTTATTTCCAGTTTTATTATATCATATCGATTCACCCTATAAATTCGATAAAAAACATGTTGAAAAATCTAAAATCACTTACATAATACAACTACCGTATAATCCCTAATAAACGCCTAATAATTTTATTTTTTTGAAAAGTGGGGCGTTTATTTGAGACCAAATATACATAATTTAACTTTTAAATCAGACATTATTTAATGGTTTTCTTTATAGTCTGCATGTCGATCAATCAATTAATGCATCGGGTTTTTAAGTTTTCTAGTGAGTTTGTGTGTTCCATTATGAATGAAACAGATTAACTTGCATCTTTTGAGTTGGGGTGTTTATTAGAGGAGGGGCGTTCATTAGGGATTATACGGTATTGATTCTTATTGCATAACGACAGTAGCTTTTTAATTTGTGTTCATATTGAAAATGTACATATAGATGATGGTGATTTGTGATTTTCATTTATTATTTATTTTTAGTGATATTTAATTTCTAACTTTTAAATATAGTTTAATAATATGGTGGTGTATGAAGATAAAACTCGAGGGGTAAACAAAACTATTGTAACTATAAATAGATTAAGAACAGGATACAATATTTTAGCAATGAATCCTTGAAATGTATGGCATGAGGAATACAACTTAAACAATGCCATGCTTATGTGATTTGAAAAAAAGTGTCCTTGTATTTAAATTATTTTGTGATAATTTTCAGTGATCCTGAAGGTTGGCGAGTGCCCAGTTGCTCTCGGAGGTTCTTTCGGTACATGCGTGGAAGATTGCCAGAATGATGGTGATTGTTCTGCAGCACAGAAGTGTTGCAGCAATGGCTGCGGACATACCTGTGTGGATCCACTAGGTAGGTATTATACTTACGTGTTCTGTTTTATTACCTAGTTCCAAACCAGTGTGTCACCGGAGGGGACTATAGGTTTACCTCCCGTCTGTCTGTCAGTCCGTCCGGAAAACTGGATCCCATGATAACTTAAAAAATATAAAATATATTTTCGTGAAAACTTTTGCATATGGTAGAGGGGCATAAGGAGATTATGCATGCTATTTAATTGTGTTGATATGCCAAAATTGTGATTGCTTTGACAACAAAATAGTAAAAAAAAACGTCCGTCTGTCCGAAAAACTGAATCCTGCGATAACTTAAAAAGTATAAAATTTATTTTCCTGAAACGTTTTAGCTGTGGTAGAGGGGCATAAGGAGATTATGCACATTATTTAATTGTGTTGATATAACCAAACTTGTGGTTGCTATGGCAACAAAATAGTGAAAACATGCATACACAATCGGGTCATTACTATGATAACTTGAAAACTATGAAAGATATTACTACATAGGTAGAGGAGCATATGAAGATTTTGCACACATTTTTAATTTGGTGATATGGTCAAAATTGTGGTTGTTATAGTAACAGAATTCAGTCGTTAGTTGTACAGCTGAATAAGGGAGCTTAAAGCATCATCTTTATACTCAATAACTATTCGATATTTACTTTCCTTCAAATAGAGTTATATATTAATACATGACTTGAAACTGATGTTAATTTTTTTGCGTATGTATTTTTATTATTTGTGTTATATTTGTAATATGTTTGTAAACTTACTGGATTAAAAAAAAAAAGAAAAGAAATTTGTAAGGAAGATTATATTATAACTCAAACTTGTTTTGTTATGGTTGCGAAATGTAGCATGCCTTTGTTATTTGTCTAAATCATAGCCTTTTGTTTGACGATGAGTAGGCTATTAATCATTAGATTACTGCAATTTGATTTTATTAGTTGATGATTTACATTGGAAACAGGTATATAATAATGTAAGACAATGGTTTGAGATTAAAATGAGCCAATGGTTTTCTCACGATACCCTTATAACTAGGTTACGATGTGTGCAGCTTGCCGAAAGATCCTGGCAGTTGTTCTACTTGGGAGGTACGCTGGTTCTTCAACACGGAGGAGCAGCGTTGTGATCGGTTCTGGTACGGGGGATGTGACGAGGGAAACAAGAACAACTTCCTGGATGAGGACGAATGTAATGCAAAGTGTGGGAGAGCAGCTGGTGAGTAAAATGTTTGTTTTCTTCTTTGATACTGGTTATAGATTACCATGATACTTGGCTAATGAAATACATAACATAACTTTCCCTGTATTGTTATATAAAGGCAATGTTTAACTTTCAATTATATTTTATTGCAGATGTGTTACAATATACGTATTAAACATCACACTAGGAGAATAATTCTATAAGCAGTCTGCTTTCGTTCTTATCCTTTAGTACGATTGTACTATGTATATATGAAATGTTGTAAACCATTGAAAAAATAAAATAGGTTTAAACCAAACATCACACTATTCAGTACAAGCAACATATGCAATGGATTGTAGTACAAGTTATTACAACATTAGTTACAGTTCTCTCCATTGTGGCTGAAAAATGTATGAGATTATCGGTTTGAAATTGTAACACTATAGCTGGAAAAAAAAAAGACGAAAACATTTAACTAAAATCCGCCACCCAAATAATCTCTATCAAATAATACCCGCATCCGTGATCAGCCTGATAAAAACAACAGAGCAGATTGACAAAATACGCCGATATATTGATACAAATTCAAAGATTTTGCAACCATTTATTAATATATTTTTAAACTTGATTGAATAGGAATTGACTGTGCTCGCTATAACTGGCTTGTTGCCAATATAAAAGTTTTCGTGAACTTAAAGGATGGAATGCTCGAGAATTTAAAAATAATTTCCGTCTTTCATTTCTAAAAAGTATGCATCTAAAAAAAAAATTAGTTTGCCAGTAGACCTTCTACATGTCCAGGAAGGTCTATTGTATTGATTGAAAATTGTATTGATATTTAAATACCAAGAAAATAGAAGCAGGTAGATTTCTTTTGTAAACATTTCTTGATGGATGCATAAATATTACCAATTAATCAGTTATACTTTATAAGGCAATGCCTTATATGACTTTTCATCAATCACTTGTAATAATTTCATTATAAAGTATACGTTCATTCAATGTTAAATTCATCCGTTATAATTAAAGTACAATTACTTGCATACATTGAATGCAAGTTAAAGGCATGCGTGTTTACTGCTTACGTTCACAAAAGGTCTGTTCAACAGAGATTTTTGCCTGAAGTAAATTGATGTTCCAGTTATTGATTTCTTCCCTTGTTTAAAGCGTCCAACCAGATATTGGTAAACAATCGATTTGATTGGTTAATTCTAACTTCTAGCTTTTTCTTTAAGTACTTCACACTGTGAAGACATTGGAGAGTTTGTTGAGCACAGAAAAACTAGGACAATTGATTGTTTACTTAAATCTGATTGGAAGATATGAAAGAGGGAGAAAATCAATGAAAGGAACAGCAATTTACTTAATGCAAAATCCCAGTCGAGTATGCCTATAGACTGATTAACCCAGGTATGCATACATACCATACCAATGATAGAGGGCTGCTTACAGTTGACTTTGCTATATTCAATATTATCTAAACTATAGCTATATACTACTTGGTAATTTACTTTAATGGAGCAAAAAAACACAAAAAAACTTCAACATTAATTATAGCAATACTAAATACAAACACCTTGATGATGTTTTTTTGTGTCACCTGCGTAGCATGGCAGACACTTAGGGATCACTTTGTCTGTCGTCATCTGTCGTCCCGTCGTCGCCCTTCACACTTTAACCTGCAACCTAACCTTGGCCGTAGCTTGAAAAGTGTGTGACCTAGGTTCATGAAATCTTCATCTTAACCCAAGGAATGTCGTGACATATGTCTACATTTGGCAGAGTTTGCCCTCTTTCATAAAACTTTAACCTGCAACCTAAGCAAGCTCATAACTGGCCGGCCATAACTTAAGAAGTATTTAACCTATGTTCATGAAACTTCACCACATCTTCGTCTTAACCCAAGGAATGTTGTGACATATGTCCAATAACTCTGACTTTCTGGCGGAGATTTCTTTATTTACACTGTCCTGTTTTAATGGGATGACAGTAGGGTAAGCGTGAGGTTTGGTGCACCCTAGAACCGGTTTAAACCCCCAGTGGCCATTGTTGCCACTGACCGTTCTAAGGCGGTAGCCCTATTGTCAGCCCTTTTGTGTTTGTGATGTCGTTTGCATTTTTTATTACTTTTGTCTTCTCGTGTGTCTGTTTGCGTGTTTGTTTTTGTGTTTTGTGGTTGACTGTCGTCCTTGAATGCTGCTTTCCCTGTCCGATATTTTTGTCTTTTTTCATTTTGGCAGGGTTATGCCCTCTTTCATAAAACTTAAACCTGCAACCTAAGCAAGCTCATAACTGGCCATAACTTCAGAAGTATTTGACCTATGTTCATGAAAGTGCACATGTCCAATAACTCTGACTTACATTTTGGCAGAGTTATGCCCCCTTTCATAAAACTTTAACCTGCAACCTAACCAAGCTCAAAACTTATCAAAATATTGACCTATGGTCATGAAATGTTATACAGTTATTCTTTATCAATTATCCAATGCATATTTATACCCCTTTTAATTAACTTCAACACTTAAAAAACAAACAATTCTATAATTCAAGAAGGACTGTTACCCCTGTCTTCAAACTTTATAGTTTGATTGTAGCACACGACAGGCGATACAGGTGTT
Organism: Cyrtodaria siliqua; assembly: GCA_037043455.1. Lineage (NCBI taxonomy): Eukaryota > Metazoa > Mollusca > Bivalvia > Adapedonta > Hiatellidae > Cyrtodaria > Cyrtodaria siliqua. Next base: position 58,306 of record JAWPHD010013875.1, on the reverse strand, counting down.
CCATGGTGTTCCCTTCTAGTTTATCATTTTAGAACACAAAATAAAGCTCAAATATTGAAAAACCTGTTTCTATGTTGAATATGTTTATTTCAGGAAAACGCTTATTGGACGGGCATTTTCATCCAACACAAAATTATTAACACCATTTCCTCATGCAATTGTATGTTTAACACAGATATCTATACAAATGTTTTACCCTACCCCAAATACAATAGACTAGAAATAAGTCTTTAAGTTTTTAGCTCGACTGATCAGAGATCAGCAGAGCTTATGCCGGGGTGCAGCGTCCGTCTGTCTGTCTGTCAGTCTGTCCGTAAACTTTTATTTGTAGCGACTACTCCTCTGAAACTACTAGATGGATATTCATGAAACTTTACAGAAATGTTGCCCATAAAGTCTAGTTGATCTTAGCAAAGATTCATGTTGATGTGAAATCCAAGATGGCCGCCAATGCTAAAAATAGATTTTTAAAATACAAGTTTGTAGCGACTACTTCTTGAAAACTATAAGTGATATTGATATGGGACTTTTTCTAAAATGATCAGCATGACATGATGTTGGTCCTTGTCAAAAATCGTTTTGATTCGACGTTTAACATGGCTGCCAATGGCCATCTTTGTTAACATAGAGTCATATAGTAAAAACTTGTAGCGACTACTCTCCTCTGAAACTACTTGGCGGATTTTCATGAAACTTTACAGAAATGTTGCTCCTGATGTCTAATTGATCCTAGCAAAATTTCAGGTCGACCAGAAATTAAAGATGGCCACCACAGCTAAAAATAGATCTTTAAAAAATAAGTTTGTAGCGACTACTTCTTGAAAACTATAAGTGATATTGATATGGGACTTTTTCTAAAGTGATCAGCATGACATGATGTTGGTCCTTGTCAAAAATCATTTTGATTCGACGTTGAACATGGCTGCCAGTGGCCATCTTTATTCACATAGAGTCATATAGTAAAAAATTGTAGCGACTACTTCTCTGAAACTACTTGGCGGATTTTCATGAAACTTTACAGGAATGTTGCTCTTGATGTCTAATTGATCCTAGCAAAATTTCAGGTCGACCAGAAATTTAACATGGCCGCCACAGCTAAAAATAGATCTTTAAAAATAAGTTTGTAGCGACTACTTCTTGAAAACTATAAGTGATATTGATATGGGACTTTTTCTAAAGTGATCAGCATGACATGGTGTTGATCCTAGTCGAAATTATTTTGATTCAACATTAAACATGAATGCCAGTGGCCATTTCTGTTTACATAGAGTTATATAGTATAAAGTTGTAGCGAATACATCTCTGAAACTACTTGACGGATGTTCATGAAACTTCGCAGGAATGTTGCTCTTGATGTCTAGTTCATCCTTAAAAAATTTCAGGCTAGCCGGAAATTCAAGATTGCCGCCACAGCTAAAAATAGATTTAAAAATAAATAAATTTGTAGCGACTACTTCTTGAAAACTGTAGGTGATATTGATATGGGACTTTTTCTAAAATGATCAGCATGACATGTTGTTGATCCTTGTCGGAATTTTGTTTCGATGTGACTTTAAACATGGCCGTTAGCGGCCGTCTTTGTTTAGATAGATTTATATAGTAAAAACTTGTAGCGACTACTCCTCTGAAACTAATTGACATTTGTTTATGAAACTTCACAGGAATGTTGCTCTTGATGTCTAATTGATCCCAGAATATTTTTAGGTCGGCCGAAAATTCAAGATGGCCGCCACGGCTAAAAAAAGATTTAAAATAAATACATTTGTAGCGACTACTTCTTGAAAAATCTAAGTGATATTGATATGGGACTTTTTCTAAAATGATCAGCATGACATGATGTTGAGCCTTGTCGAAAATTGTTTTGATTCGACATTAAACATGGGCGCCAGTGGCCATCTTTGATTACATAGAGTTTGTATAGTAAAAATTTGTAGCGACTACTCCTCTGCAACTACATGGCGGATTTTCATGAAAATTCACAGGAATGTTACTCTTGATGTCTAGTTGATCCTAGGAAAATTTCAGGTTGTCCGGAAATTTAAGATGGCCACCACGGCTAAACATAGATTTTTAAAAACAAGTTTGTAGCGACTACTTCTTGAAAACTGTCAGTGATATTGATATGGGACTTTCTCTAAAATGATCAGCATGACATGATGTTGATCCTTGTTGAAAATTATTTTGATTCGACATTTAACATGGGCACCAATGGCCATCTTTGTTTAAATAGAGTTTGTATAGTAAAAATTTGTAGCGACTACTTCTCTGAAACTACTTGACGTATTTTCATGAAACTTCACAGGAATGTTGCTCTTTATGTCTGGTTGATCCTAGCACAATTTCAGGTCAGCCGAAAATGCAAGATGGCCACCACGGCTAAACATAGATTTTTAAAAGCAAGTTTGTAGCGACTACTTCTTGAAAACTGTAAGTGATATTTATATGGGCCTTTTTCTGAAATGATCAGCATGACATGATGTTGATCCTTGTCGAAAATTATTTTGATTTGACATTAAACATGGCTGACAGTGACCATCTTTGTTTACCTATAGTTATATAGTAAAAAGTTCAACTTGTAGCGACTACTCCTCTGCAACTACTTGACAGATTGTTATGAAACTTCACAGGAATGCTGATCTAGCTATCAAAATCTATCAGTAGAGCTTCAAGGTCATTGACCTCTTGTTATTATTTAAATACATATACCAGAAATTATCAGTTTATCCCTTTAAAATAATCTGTTATTTTACTACCGTGGCAGAATACACTCAGTTTATTTATATTACATTTATTTTCTTTTGTGAACAATTCCATGAATTTCGGCATGTTTGGTCGTGAGTAAAAATATTTGTTAATATATTTTTTTCTATCATTATGGAATAACGGGCATACTAAAACAAAATGAAACTCATCCCCAAGATCATTACATTGATAGCATTTTCTGTCAGATGTTGGGATATTCCTCCATCTTCCGACCTCTATGGGTAACCTGTGATTTCTTGTTAAAAATGCTATAAGCTTTTTACAGTTTAAAACTGTTAATGCTTTAATATAACAACTTTGTTTAAAACTAGTTTTCAATATTTGTAGGTGTTTGTGTCCGAAGTACGACCAAGCTCGGAATCCCAATTTTGGATGAAGATATTTTTAAGTTTTTGGCTGAACGATTTAACGAACCACTTTCCATTTAAAAAGTCCTGGCTGTATCAAATTCCAGAAGAGTCAGCCGTGCATAAAATGTGTTTAATATTTTCTATCCAGGTAGACTTAACCAGATCCGAATAATGTAATTCTCTTATCAAAATATATAATTTTGAAGACAGTTTCGTTGTACTGCCACTACTGATATTTTCTATTAATCGTGTCCAGTTGGCAACTGTCCTCTTATTAATATCAATATATAACCGGGTAGAATGATATATATTAAACAGTTATTTTCTAAACAAACAAAAAAAAAAAACTGTTTTCGATATTGAAAAGAAAAGTAGTACGGGCAGTGAAAAAATAAAACTATATTTCACACGTAGGAAATACCACTTTTATTTCCTTTCCAAAATTTACTATTTCACTGCTAAGCATGAAATAAATACACTGTAATAGATATGTCAACTAACATAAGACGTTATTTTAATTTCTCGAAAACTGAAAGTTAAGTGTTTTTGTTTTTAATGCACGTTGTTCAAAATAGTAGTATTCCTGCTGAAATAATACCATTGCATTTATTGTCATTTCACGACGTCTATGTTTTTGTCTTTGGTTTCATATCTAAAGATAAAATCACAGTGTGCAACTGTGACGAATATGTCTTTTTTTTAAAAATACATAAACTACTTGGATCTGGTTTCACTTACGTTTTAGATATAGACGATTGTGCCAGCAACCCATGCATGAACGGAGCTACGTGCACTAACGGCCAAAACAAATACGCCTGCATTTGTACCGCAGGGTGGACCGGAACATCGTGTGCTACAGGTAAAGCTAAGTGTGTTATTCCCAGCCTTGATTCTGGAACTATGTAAACTATAATAGGTATTTCAACTAGCATTAGACGTTATTTTGAGTTTTCTAAAGTTTAAAGTTAAAATTGTTTTCATGTTTGTTTTCAATGAACGTCGATAGTATTACTTCTGCTTGAAGAAACCCATAGCCTTTATTGTACTTTCGAGTAGTCTAAATTTTTGACTTTTCTATACTGAACAAAAAAAGTTTAGCACGACTTTTTAAGGACATAGATTAAACATATGAACATTGATATATAATAGTTTAAAGATATTAGAAATGCTAGGTAAGGATGCGATTATTTTTTAAATATTTGTATTTTTAATATACATTAAAAACAACTTATTTCATTTTACAAACATATTGCTTTGATTTATTTGATGTTTGGAATTGACAATAATTGCCCATTCTGTCATTGTTTAAAAATCGCTGAAATGTGTTCACAAACGATTGCTACTCTCAAACATAAACATTCAAAATTTCGTTAATTTAAAATTACCTCCCTTTTCATTGAAATGCAAACGATTTTCGATAACCTGTAAAAGTATGTTCCTATCATATTTGCTTTATTTTTATATGCAGATGTTTCGTCATTATATTCAAATCACTGACCATTGGTTTAAACAATCTTTATTTCGTAATGTTTACATCGATATTATGTACAAATTATAAATAGTAAAGATCTGAAAACAAGTTTACCAATGCTTATATACTGAAGCGAAAAAGAAACGCAACTCGGGAATTTCCGCTATATATTGTATATATACAGCGCACTTAATTTTATATAATATTCCAAAGAAATCCCAAGATGTTTTGTATAACAAAAATGCAGTTAGTTAGAGAAAGGACACAACTGGGATGTTGTAGACGATTTCACAGTACACTTTGTAACAAAAATTCATAAATGTTTAAGTTTCTCTTTGAAAAATTGAGCCATTTCAATACTGTCTTTAACATAAAGAGATTGCAAAAATTTGCATCCTAAGTTTTTTCACATGCTTCACGCGTACTCTGTCAATAATAAAACTTTGAAGGAATACTATTTGCGGTGTTATGTGTTGTTTTAGTCTGTTTTTTTTCCGAAAGGAAAGGTCTTACGTAGCCTTGATCCATTCGATTAACAGCAACATACATATAATATATAGCGGAAATTCCCGAGTTGCGTTTCTTTTTCGTTTCAGTATATAAATTCATCTCTTTATATTCGGCGTTTCTAAAACCGATTAAATGCGGTTGATGTTTAAATATACACAGTTGAAAACCAATCATTTGCATTGGCTAGTGAAACATCAACCGCATATAATCGCTATAATGATCAGTGATCTGAATGTCATGACGAACCATGACGTGAACTTCAGATAGTGTCAGATGAATCGCAAATAATGAAAGTACACAGCACATGATGACGAATGTACTGAACATAGTGATGTTATAACTTCACCACTGCACATAAAGGCATATGTACCGAACATAAAGATAAATGCTCATCAAAAGAGAGTCATGGCTTCCATAGTTCGATTAGTTTTCATGCATGTTTGCGTAAAGATAAAGAGAAACTCTCCGTGTGCAACTGTCACAACTATGTCTTCTCTTTTAAAAAGTTAAATTAACCTCACAATTGTGTTATTCCCAGCCAAGACTGGAAGTTTATGATAATTACAATAGAAATGTTACCTTACATAAGACGTTTCTTGATTTTCGAACAGTAAAAATTAAAAGTTGTTTTTTGTTGTTGTTGTTGTTTTCAATGCACGCTGTATGATACACGTTATTATATTCATTGTATGGCATGCAGCTCATGCGTCTTTATTTGCATATGGTTCGTCATTATATTCAGATCACTAACCATTATGTTCGGTAGGTGCTAAAACCGATTAAATGCGGTTGATGTTTCAAAATACACAGTTGAAAACCAATCATGTAATCATGTGCATTGGTTAGTGAAACATCAACCGCATATAATCGCTATAATGGGCAGTGATCTGAATATCATGACGAACCATGACGTGAACTTCAGATAGTGTCAGATGAATCGCAAATAATGAAAGTGCACAGCACATGATGACAAATGTACTAAACATAGTGATGTTATAACTTCACCACTGCACATAAAGGCATATGTACCGAACATAAAGATAAATGCTCATCAAAAGAGAGTCATGGCTTCCATAGTTCGATTAGTTTTCATTCATGTTTGCGTAAAGATAAAGAGAAACTCTCCGTGTGCAACTGTCACAACTATGTCTTCTCTTTTAAAAAGTTAATTTAACCTCACAATTGTGTTATTCCCAGCCAATTCTGGAAGTTTATGATAATTACAATAGAAATGTTACCTTACATAAGACGTTTCTTGATTTTCGAACAGTAAAAATTAAAAGTTGTTTTTTGTTGTTGTTGTTGTTGTTTTCAATGCACGCTGTATGATACACGTTATTATATTCATTTTATGGCATGCAGTTCATGCGTCTTTATTTGCATATGGTTCGTCATTATATTCAGATCACTAACCATTATGTTCGGTGGTTCTAAAACCGATTAAATGCGGTTGATGTTTCAATATACGCAGTTAAAAACCATTTATGTACAGTGGTTTCAACTTTTAGCGTTTATTTAGTGCTGTGTGGAGGCCGTAAAAAGTCGCCCCGACTACACATCAGTAGTGTTAATACATACTTACTTGTCCTTGGTATCATCAAGCCCACTCTTTGTGTTTTTAAAGTAGAATTCCGCTTAAGCCGGTGCTAGGGGGCGTGGGAGGCGTTGCATTATAAATTGCCTCTCATGAATGACTCAAAGTAACCGAGACTGCTACTTTTGTTTGTTGCTTTCAAGGGATCCCCTTTTCAGTATTTATTTATAGTCAGTGGAGTGATTTCAGAAGTGTGTTTTAAGTCTCTGGTCAGTGGTACAAAGTGCTTTATGCTCGGGTCATTTTAAATTATGTTCGGATCAGTTGACTTTATATCATATAGCGCGGAGCATGTTTCACTATGCTCAGTGCTTATTTCGTTATTATGGTGTGGTGAAATTGTACGGATATGGTCTACGGTTTTTGGCGGAGAATGCCAAGTTTGGGCGGAAAATGCCGAATAAGAACCAACTATATGGGCATTATTGAAAATATCCGCTCTCCTCCCCCTCCCCACACACCCAACCTTATAAAAGGTTTTTAATATCAAACATATTGCCTCGCCCCTACCACCATATCCCCCAACCCCTCACACACCCACCCAAGCTTAGGACAAGGTCTCTTCAATCACCCCCTTGGACAAACATTACTGTGATTACACCCCTGAACAACTCGATAACAAAAACAACTCTCTTAATAAGGCATCAATTTGACCCCCACCACCCCACCACCCAACCACCCACTCCCACCCCCACCCCACACACGGACAACCTATAGAAGGGATTTTCTATGGTTTAACCCCGTCATTCTCCACCAACAATCGTCTCGAATAAGTTTTCTCTTTTAAAATCACAAAACTACTTGGATCACTTACGTTTTAGATATAGACGAGTGTGCCACCAACCCATGCATGAACGGAGCCAGGTGCTATAACGGCCAAAACAAATTCGCATGCACCTGTACCGCAGGATGGACCGGAACAACGTGTGCCACAGGTAAAGCTAAGTGTGTTATTCCCAGCTATGACTGTGGAAATATATACACTGTAATATATATGGCAGTTAACGTAAGACGTCATTTTAATATGTTTAAAACTAAATGTTTAAATTGTTTTTATTTGTGTTGCTAATGAACTTTGTTTAAAATAGTATTATTATTCCTGCTGAAAGGATACCATAGCATTTATTGTCTTTTCACGACGTCTATTTATTTTGTTGTTGTTTTTCGTGTGTGTCTTGTTGTCATATCTTAAGAGAAAATAACAATGTGCAACTATGTCACGAATAAAAGTAGGTATAAAAGTAAAACATGAAATGTAGCTTTCACAGAACACAGTCGACCAAAAACACGCATTTGAAGAAATTAGAATTACGATCTTAATAAGCCAGGCATGTGACATCGCAAACACAAACGGGTTGAAGAAAGGGTACCGCCTTGGAACGGTCAGTGGCAAAAAGGCCGTTGGGTGTTTAAACCAGGTTCTACTGTGCACCAAACCTCACTCTTATCCTATTGTCATCCCAATAAAACGGTACAGTGAAAATAAGATATCCCCGCCAGGTAATATTTTTTAACAAACAAGGCAGCATTAATAGGCAATATAAGTACAAAACATAGGTGATCACGTATATATGAATATAAAAACAAAACCTAAACTGCCACAAAGCAAGTACTCAGTGACTTAACAGAAGACAGAGCAACGAGGAAACAATCCTTTAAGGGTACAAGACACGATTTAAGACAACCCTCAAACGCTACCTTCCTTTGAGGTCATCATAGGATCCACACTATGTGAGGTCATCGCACAATCAAAGAGGAAAGCATAGTGGCGAACTGTAAATGGGTCAACCACTAAACATGCAGTGCGTTACAAAATGATACGGTCGTAACATATGTTGATAAACTTGTTTAACTTTTTAATAACTTTTTAATAAGTCTTCACTTTTACAAACACATATATTTGTTTTTCTGTGTATTTGGTTTCATCACTGTTCATCAAGAAAGAGTATTGTTAAAGGTGAAATAGTTCGTGTCTTTTGAGTATATATTCGGAAATACATGTATATAATATACAATCTGTTCAAATCTTACACTTATTGGTTGTCCCGTTTTCTCACAGTAGCCAATTTTATCTCATAGCGCACACGCTTCGAGTTTCGCCCTGGTAAGTGTCACGTGATCCTGTTACGTCATTGGTACCAAACGATTAGCGGTGTCGCATTGAGTTGTATAGTATTGTCTATGTAGGATTACGTTTTATGGTAGTTGTTAAAAATGCTGTGTGCTGTTGCTGAGTGAAAAAGTTTGCATAAAGAAGGACAAGATAATAACCTAAGTTTCTTTCGAGATAATGATATATTAAGATTTGAAGTGTGGGTAGACCGTTACCGAAGAAAATCGCCCGACTCGTGGAAAAAGTGGGAACCTACGAAAGACGCGCGAGTTTGTAGCAAACATTTTGAGTTGACTTTGTGGGAAGTTCATCCTTTGGTTTCATTATCTTTGAATTTGGAGAACAAAAGGCCATGCATATTAAAATCAACAGCGGTACCAACGATATTTGACTATAAAAATGAGAAGTGCTTAACCCCGCCGTCTCCAAGCAAGTTGTATTCGCCTATTCGACAGCGTTGAGGCTGAAATTTATACATGAAGTAAGATTGAGATTTATGTTCAATTATCTTAGCACCTCATCGGGTATACGTATGATAAATTGAAGAAGGTGTATAGTCTTAGATCTGTATATACACCGTGAATGTTTAGCTGTTAAATTAGAAGCATGCGTCTTTACGTGAATCAATGAAGAGTTGACGGCGCTAATAATATGTAGCCGTCTTTTTTTTAAATATTGCTAAGAACGTTCAGCATATAAATTTAAATGAATCCGGTGAAATAAACACTGTGTCTTTGTTTCCAAATTTTAATTTTAATCATTTTAAACTATTCACCCTCTTCTGCCAATTGTGTTATAAATACATATTATCAACATATATAGGTCTATGGATTTGAAAAAAAATACAAAATGTTTCATGGATATCTATTACAAGGCAGAAAATTAATAATATTTCTAGCTTTTATATTAATTCAGATGTTTTATGGCAAAGCAACAACAATAACGCCTCTTAGCTCGTGCAATAAGTAAAACAAGTATAATAGAATAATATACTTTATATTATGGTAATTTGATATGTTTGGTCTGTTTTCGATTTGTATATCAGGAGTAAGTATACACGAGTAAGTATACTTACTAACTGTATATATCGTGCTCATAATACATTTGGCTATATTATTTTTTTCTCTCTTTGTGCGCGACAAATTAGAGCTCGCATATCATGTGATATATCCGTCTTGAGCAATACGCGTCTGCAATAAACAGGAAATATATCATAAAACTAGGTTTCCCTAAATGGTGCGTGATTTTGTGATATACCGACGTATGTACCCTAATTAGGCTGTACTTCAATAGTGCACCGCAATATTTGATTAGTCTGTATTGATATTTGGGGGCAGTGGAGACTAGAGAGCGTGTCATATTGCAAACACCCTCCTAGAGTGTTTGGTGTTGATGGCGACTTATGGCAAATATATAATACTATAGAAATTATGGTTCCGAAATTATATGCTGTTTCATTTATTATTGTTTTTATTCATTTTTTATCAATTATGGATATTATCTAATAAATATATTTGTTCCATGTCTACTTATCGGCAAAAACATCTGACGCTCGTATTAAGGTATAGGTATTAGACCAGGTCCATTCATTCGGAATATACTTCATTTCGCGGTTATTGTGTATGTACCAAGATATTTCAGTGTTGCGGGTGATTTACTGTCAGATTTCGATGAAAACAATGTTTACGTTGTTTTTTGTTTGTTGTTGCTGTAAGTGTATAAATACATTATTTTGTTAGATTAGTGAATAGTGTAATGAACCGCTGAACGTAACGAATGACATGACATGATAGTCTCTACAAGCTCTCCATATGTACCTGCACCGCGTTCGACTTCATCATCAGTTGATGAATCCGATGTATTTTTGTCCTCAGACACGTAATCTGGCTCAAAACGCAACCGTCTTATCACGGGCATTTCCTCTGACTCAGTATCATGATCGCTTAAATCTCACATTTTCACACAAGGTATACTGTTTTTGCTATCAGTCCCACAGGCAGACGGCGCGTACCCTACCCCCCCCCCCCCCCCCCACCCCATTGCTCTACTACCCCCTTCCCATATGTTTCTCTACTACCCCCCATACAAATGTTTTCAATGACATACTGTAAACTGTTCTACTTGGTTTTCCATGTAAAAAAAAATAAAAAAATGCATACTCTTTATACCATATAAAGGTGTCCGACTCTTTAATACAAACAACTATAGACCTCGCTTAAAGCCTTGCTGTGCTTGTATTTTTGGTCATAGCATCGTCATTTCGATTCGAATCAATCAGGTACATATTATAACAAATAGTCACAACACTGATTTCTTCAATGTGTCCTTTATATCGCATCAGCGAAACGTCAAAGTCGTTTGAAAGCAGGTCGACTACGATATGACCTAACCAATGCATTTTCTATGTACATGGTACGGTATAGGGAAATATGTTTCTTCGACGACTCCCGCATAAAAATGCAACGTGATCGTTGAAAGAAAACCGTTTAATTGTTTATCGTTACGATTCGCCATGTTGAAAATAAGTCACCCGGATTGGTCCAGTCTCTTTTCCGGTCGCCTTGTACCCAGCTTCATATCGTAAGTATAAAGGTAACAAGGAAACCAGTAATTTAATTCAACATGGCGAATCGTAACGGTAAACAAATGACCGCAAGGCTTTAAGCGAGGTCTATAGTTGTTTTTATTAAAGAGTCGGACACCTTTATATGGTATAAAGAATATGCTTTTTTTATGCTTTTTTTACATGGAAATCCAAGTAGAACAGTTCACAGTATGTCATTGAAAACATTTGTATGGGGGGTAGTAGAGAAACATATGGGAAGGGGGTAGTAGAGCAATGTGGGGGGTGGGGGGAGGGTAGTAGAGGGGGTAGGGTGTGGGCGGGGTAGGGTACGCGGCGTCTGCCTGTGATCAGTCCCAATGTAAACAAAAAATAGTTTGTTCCCAATGACGTCACTTCCGGTAATTCGCGCAAGAGTTTTTCCCCTTAGATTGTTTTCGATTTTTTAGCAATGCCTGTTCGCCTGTTCGATTTTTATCTTTAAAAACATATTTTCACTGAACATACATCAATGGCATAGTAAAAATCGTATTTATAATGATATTTAATACTTAAAAACATATCAAAAGCGGATTTGTTGCTTTAAGACCAATTTCTGCTTTAAATCAAACACTATTTAACGAACAATTAACTCAGAAGAAACACCTTCATTCATGGAAAGATAACTCCTAATTTTGTTTACGTTGTGATTCATTGATGTTTATACCTTTTCCCGCCCGAAAACGCTTTTACCTGATAATATGCTTTCGTATTGTTTACGTGAAAGTTTTTTTTACAGGATATAAATACAGACTAGATGACAGTACCTATTAATTATGCATCATTTCAACACGTTTTAAGGCTACTTAATACCTTTCTTTCGAAAAATAAGAAAGAGACTAAAACATTATGTAACACAGCAAAAAGTATTCCTTCAAAGTTTCATTATTGACATCTAGTACGCGCTTGGCTCAAGCATGTGAGCAAACTGAGGATGCAAAATTTGCAAACTCTTTAAATTAAATACTGTTACAGTATTGAAATGGCTCAATTTTTAAAAGAGGAACTTCAACATTTACGAATTTCTTGTTACAAAGTGTACTACATGTATGATTAAAACGTCTCCAACATCACAGTTGTGTCTTTTCTCTAACTGCAGCTTTTTTTTTACAATACATCTTGGGATTATTATGTGGAATTGAGTGTGCAGTATATACAATATATAGCGGAGTTGCGTTTCTTTTCCGCTTCAGCATTGATGTTTCGCTACGCATTGAAATAAATATTTTGTGTTTTTCTAATGTTTTGTTTTTTCACTCATTCATTTGCATAAATTACGCAGATACGCAGCTTATGTAGAGCTCTGGATGCCAAAGACACGTTTGCAGTTTCGATCTATTATGTAAGCAGTTTCTGAGATATAAGCTTACATACAAAATGTTAACCAACTTTGTTAAGGGACTGGAGGAGATCTGGGGGAATTATGTGTGTCTACAATGAATTAAGAGTATGTGGCTATGCTAGTGAATTGCTGCTAGTTATTTAGCTTAGTGAAACGATGTATTACACAGGGCTTTTTTATCTTACATGTAACATAGGCCTGAAATGGCCCCTTCCCAACTGAAAACCTGTAATGGGCCCCTTCCCAACTGAAAATTTGACCCCATCAATAGAGGTTTTGAAGGTATCAAGCAATGCCTGCATAAACAACTGGCGTATTTCAATAGATTAAACCTTATCTACCATGCATGCATAAAACTCACCAAAGAAAAGAATATCTCGTCAATCTAGGCAATTTAAATATGACTCCAATCCATGTTTCGATGGCAGACATATTTTTCTTGGATGTTTGCCTTTCGGAATACCGCGTGCTGTTTCGTTCCGTATTTGGAAACTTAAACCCACCCACAACTCACATCGAGGAACAACGTCGACCAGAAATTGTCAGGTGCGTGAGCAGTGCAGGGTTGTTTCTTTCTACTGATACTGGACACTCCTCCCGATTTTTTAGGTTTTGAACAGTCAGGTATAAATCAGCTTTATAAACACTATGAAAAACTTATACATTTATACACAATTTCCTTGGAATTTTATTAGAACAAAACATATTTCATATCGATTCAAAAACGTATACCGAAAATGGAATTCACCATTTACTATGTCCATACACGAGGGAGAGGCCAAATTTACGCTTCACAGTGCACTATATACTGTATATGGAATCCCGAATTAGGTCAAACATCATCACAGTATTAGAGCGTTCTAATGATTTTCATAGACAGTAATAGTTATCTGAATTTATATATTCATGAATAATAACGCTCTATGATAAAAATATGCAGCATGGGCTTAGAGCCTTGTCACCTGCAGAAATGCAGAGTTACTGAATAGTATGTTGTAAAAACTCCATCTTTATTGTCGCTGGAGCCACGGTCATTGATTTTTGTCACCCTTCAAGTCAACTAAATTAACAGAGAATGAAATGCAGGTCTTTTTGCAGGAACATACTACTGGCATATAATTTTGACGTTTAAAAGCTGTATGGCTTTTTGTAGATGGCTAATGGTCTTAATGAAATGACTGAATGTAAAACTTTAATGTAAATTAACCAAAATGCGAAAAGTAGGTCAAGGTTATTCACTAACGTACTTTTGGAAGGAAATAAAATACATATGTAAGTAAGTATGGAGATTGAAAGCTGAATCGATTTTGGTATCTGAGTAATGGAATTGATAGAAAAAATGAAACTAAATTAACGAAGTGAGAAGGTCAAGGTCATTCATACTGACCTACTTTTGGAAGGAACATACTGTTGTCATGTCGTGGTAAACATGGGTGAGGTTAGAAAGCTCTATGTCTTCTGGTGTTTGAGAAAAGGACTTAACTAAAACCTTGAATGAAAAACTTTCATGTAAAATTTAATTTAACAAAGTGAGAAAAACCTACCACAATAGATTAAAGGTTCCATTAAGACAAACAGCACAATATTAAACAACCAAAGAATCATGAAAGGTAGGTGCAACCAAGGACATAATTATAAAGTAGTGAAAACAGCTGAACGACAAGGTGCCTAAAGGTCATTGCTATGTGTTATGTAATGTCATTGCAATTGTACAAAGGAAATTAATGTAATAAACCGCATACATCTTTAGAATGCTGAAGACAGTTATAAAGAGCCGTGTTCCCATTCAAGCCCTCTAACACATGAATACTAGTTATTGTTATAATAAGCACTGTAAAGTATGCAAAACAAATGGGTTTTCTTGCATTCTTAGATGAGATAAAGAAAGAGAACCTGACTGTGTGAAATTATGACAAGGGAATGTTTTATTTTTCACAGATATATTTAAACCTCACATAAACGATTTTTATCTGATTTCACTTACGTTTTAGATATAGACGAGTGTGCCAGCAACCCATGCATGAACGGAGCTACGTGCTCTGACGGCCAAAACAAATTCACGTGCACCTGTACCGCAGGATGGACTGGACCTACGTGTTCCGCAGGTAAAGCTAAGTGTGTTATTCTCAGCCATGACTGTGAAAATATATGTGTTGTTTTGGAGTGAATAACAGATTTTTATCACATAACTTACGGTGTGGGAATGGAATAACACCATTCTATATCTTCGATATACCACTAGTTAATTAGCCTGGTATGCGCTGTCAAAAAAAAGTCGATAATGACTATGATCCAATTCCCACGATTTATGTCGGTTTCGCGTGTTAAAGCAACAAGCAAAATGCAATAAAAGTCGATATGGATCGCATTATATCATTTTGCCAACTCGTTTAATAAATTCAATAATGAATGAGTACTCATGTAAGGTCCTCTATTTATTTCACCGAGAAATCTGAAAACATTCATGAAAATAGTGAATTTTGATTACTTCGAGATGAAATAAAATCTGTTATTCACGACAAAACGACACATTTTATTTTTATTGTATGCGTTATATTCAAAGTGTACTGCAGTATGCAGAACAAATAAATAAAAGTTGATGTCGCCATTGGCTTAGTATGGTAAAATTGCTGTTTTTAATTCCCCATAACTTCTAAACTACTACCGATTTCCATAAACTACGACACATTTCCTTATTTAAGTTGTTTCCAATCCAATGATATAACTTTTATAGCAACTTTCTGAAAAAAAAGTAGTTTTTGAAAAATATTACCAAGTGCCATTTTTCACTGTAAATGACAACAATTCTGAAATACTTGACCAGTTTTAAAAACTATAGCTCATTTTATTAGACCATTTACAGTAGAATGATATATATTAAACAGTTATTTTCTAAACAAATAAAAAATAAACTGTTTTTGAAAAAAAAAAGTAGTGCGGGCAGTGAAAAAATAAAACTCTTTATCACATACTTCTTTATAAATACGTTGTTTGTTTTAATATACGATACGACATAGAACTAGATAGTCATATCAATCAGGATTTAGTTGCTGGGCATTAAAACTTTATCACACCCGTGAAATAAAGGGTGAAAAAATGTCATATGACGGAAACAACCGAATGTTCTTTACGACACTTTCAGCGGAGTGATACGGAAATTACCGATTGTATACGATTGTATACGATTTGTCACGCGTACGTCGTCTGCATTACCATCCTGTTTTCGCGCCGATTATTGGCTATACATCTACATCTACATGTATTTTGAACTGTCATCTTTGACCATAACTCAACGGAAATGACTGGACTAGTAATGCTAAGAAGATGAAATAGAAGAGATGATAGATAGATAGATAGATAGATAGATAGATAGATAGATAGATAGATAGATAGATAGATAGATAGATAGATAGATAGATAGATAGATAGATAGATAGATAGATAGATAGATAGATAGATAGATAGATAGATAGATAGATAGATAGATAGATAGATAGATAGATAGATAGATAGATAGATAGATAGATAGATAGATAGATAGATAGATAGATAGATAGATAGATAGATAGATAGATAGATAGATAGATAGATAGATAGATAGATAGATAGATAGATAGATATAGATAGATAGATAGTAAAATAAAGAAAAAAATAAACCATAATACACGGACCATAAAGAGAGTTTAACAAATGTATAATAAACTCAATGCTATAGAACCATCAATGGATGAATTAACCACTTGTGACCATTCATTTTCTGAATTAGACAATTTCATTCAATAGCATTCATTTGCTATCAAATTTCGGAGAAAAGAAAATGTCGTGTAGATCTACACTTATGCGACAGACTTGAACACATCAGAATAGGATTAAATCTATTAATAATATTATTGTTTTCTCCCTGGAAAAACAGCGTAGTAAATTAGCTTAAATTAACAGTTCAAACAAGTCATTGCTGAAGTATATGATAAATAGAATAAAAAAAATGTTTATTTTCATATCACATCCTATATTATACCCTCAACCCATATCAGCCCTCGAGCTAAAGCTCTCGGGCTGATATGGTGTCTCATGCCTGATATAGGGTGTGTTATGAAAATACCCAATTATTATTCTCTATGTATTTCACACGTATGAAATACCACTTTTATTTCATTGCTAAAATCAATATTTCACTGCTAAGCATGAAATAAATACACTGTAATAGATATGTCAACTAACATAAGACGTTATTTTGATTTCTCGAAAACTGAAAGTTAAAAGTGTTTTTGTTTTTAATGCACGTTGTTCAAAATATTAATATTAATAATACCATAGCATTTATTGTCATTTCACGACGTCTATGTTTTGTCTTTGGTTTCATATCTAAAGATAAAATCACAGTGTGCAACTGTGACGTATATGTCTTCCTTTTTAAAAATATATAAACTACTTGGATTTGGTTTCTTAAGTTTTAGATATAGACGATTGTGCCAGCAACCCATGCATGAACGGAGCTACGTGCACTAACGGCCAAAACAAATCCGCCTGCACTTGTACCGCAGGGTGGACCGGAACAACGTGTGCTACAGGTAAAGCTAAGTGTGTTATTCCCAGCCTTGATTCTGGAACTATGCAAACTATAATAGGTATTTCAACTAGCATTAGACGTTATTTTGAGTTTTCTAAAGTTGAAAGTTAAAATTGTTCTCATTTTTGTTTTCAATGAACGTCGATCGTAATATTATGACAACCCATAGCCTTATTGTACTTTCGAGTAGTATACTTTTTTTACTTTTCTATACTGAACAAAAAAAGTTTAGCACGACTTTTTAAGGATATAAATTAAACATATGAACATTGATATATAATAGTTTAAAGATATTAGAAATGCTAGGTAAGGATGCGATTATTTTTGAAATGTTTGTATTTTTAATATACATTAAAAACAACTTATTTCATTTTACAAACATATTGCTTTGAACAAATTAATTTGATGTTTGGCATTGACAAGAATTGCCCATTCTGTCATTGTTTAAAAAACGCTGAAATGTGTTCACAAACGATTGCTATTCTCAAACATAAACATCAAAATTTCGTTAATTTAAAATTACCTCCCTTTTCATTGAAATGTAAAAGTATGTTCCCATCATATTTGCTTTATTTTTATATGCAGATGTTTCGTCATTATATTCAAATCACTGACCATTGGTTTAAACAATCTTTATTTAGTAATGTTTACATAGATGGTATGTACAAATTATAAATAGTAAAGATATGAAAACAAGTTTATCAATGCTTATTTTCTGAAGCGAAAAAGAAACGCAACTTGGGAATTTCCGCTATATTTTGTATATACTGCACACTTAATTTTATATAATATTCCAAAGAAATCTCAAGATGTTTTGTAAAAAAAGATGCTGTTAGTTAGAGAAAGGACACAACTGTGATATTGTAGACGTCTTAATCACAGTACACTTTGTAACAAGAAATTCATAAATGTTGAAATTCCTCTTTGAAAAATTGAGCCATTTCAGTACTGTATTTAACGTAAAGAGATTGCAAACATTTGCATTCTAAGTTTGCTCACGTGTTTGAGCCAAACGCGTACTCTGTCAATAGTAAAACTTTGAAGGAATACTATTTGCGGTGTTATGTGTAGTTTTAGTGAGGGTTTTTTTTTCGAAAGGAAAGGTCTTACGTAGCCATGAACCATTCGATTAACAGCAACATACATACAATATATAGCGGAAATTCCCGAGTTGCGTTTCTTTTTCGTTTCAGTATATAAATTCATCTCTTTATATTCGGCGGTTCTAAAAGCGATTAAATGCGGTTAATGTTTCAATATACAGAGTTGAAAACCAATCATGTAATCATGTGCATTGGTTAGTGAAACATCAACCGCATATATATCGCTATAATGGTCAGTGATCTGAATATCATGACGAACCATGACGTGAACTTCATATAGTGTCAGATGTATCGCAAATAATGAAAAGTGCACTGCACGTGATGACGAATGTACTGAACATAGTGATGTTATAACTTCACCACTGCACATAAAGGCATATGTACAGAACATAAAGATAAATGCTCATCAAAAGAGAGTCATGGCTTCCATAGTTCTATTAATTTTCATGCATGCTTGCGTAAAGATAAAGAGAAACTCTCCGTGTGCAACTGTCACAACTATGTCTTCTCTTTTAAAAAGTTAGGTTAGCTTCACAAGAGTGTTATTCCAAGCCATGACTGGAAGTTTATGATAATTATAATAGAAATGTTACCTTACATAAGACGTTTCTTGATATTCGAACAGTAAAAACTTTAAAGTTGTTTTTTGTTGTTGTTTTCAATGCACGCTGTATGATACACGTTATTATATTCATTGTATTGCATGCAGTTCATGCGTCTTTGGTTTAAACATATTTAATTTCAAATTCGTGCATAAATACATTTAACAGTATATTAAGTAAAGGATTGGAACGAAAGAAAACTTATAAAGTTCCTCTCCTTGGAAAACGTGTTTACAATTCAAGTATGTACTAATAGCTACGGACCATATATAGATATGAATCATTTGGTAGAATTATTATAATTATTCAGTGTCACATTGGTTTTCAGTTAATATTTGCTTACAAAAACTTAAAAAAGAAAAAAAAATATGAAAGGAAATTAAATTAAAGAAATATGATGAAAGATGGTGAAGGAAAACATCAACAAAAAGTCATTCGAAGAAGAGACATTACAACTTAAACAAATAAATAACAATAAAAAAAATTAAAAAAGGGGAAGTAAAGAAGACTGCATATAAGATATAGTTTTGTTGGATAACAGGATCATAACAGGTGGCACTGGGGATCAGAAGTCGGACTACTCCTTGGAATACAGCAACACTGACGGGCAACCACGGATATCAGTCATATTAACATACTCTGCAAGATTAGAAGCGTTTGCTTTTTATTATATACTTTTGAACAGCCTCAAAGACTGAAACGTTATTGTCATAACTTAGCGACTGATCACCGCATAAAAGTGTTTGGAGTATACGGGTTAAGGGTGTGTGTAAGGTCACTACGTATTTCATTGTAAGCAGGACGACTGAAGAAAATGTGTTGGTTATATTCAATACTACCACTATGGCAGTGATCACATAACTTGGATGCGATTATATTTTTCTGAAACAGATAGAGGTTCAATGAACTACAATTGGTTCGTAAACTAATTTGTTCTTTTCTAGTTCCAACGTAAAAGTATTCGGGCGATTGTATGATATTGCGATTCAAATAACGTTTAAATAAATGAATGGAATATGTGTTTCTGATATCTTGAGGTAAAGAGTTCCACTCGCGAACAGTAGCTGGTAGGAATGATTCTCTATAATGTTTAGTTCCAGCATTTACTGTCTGAAGATTATTTTCATTTCTTAGACGGACGATATCGTGACTCGTCTCCTACTAAGGGTGGTACCAGAGACGATAAATACGAAGGCGTTAGGGAGTGAACCATCTTATAAAACAGAATAAGTTGATGATTAAGCCTCCGATTCTGTAAAGTTTCCCATCCTGTTTCTGTTTTTAAACGATTAAGGGATACCAATTTGGTAATACCTGTCGTTATTCTGGCTGCTTCATTTTGAATTTTGTCAAGCTCTGTCTTTTCGTAATTGGTGCAGTTATCCCATAGTACATCCCCGTATTCCAGTAATGGTCTTATACAACTTATATAGATAATTTCAAGAGATTTTCTATCGAGCTGGTGTTTTTGTTTTCTCATAATATTAATTCTACTCCATGCTTTATTTTATATATATACTCAATTTGCGAGTGCCAGCTACAGTCATTTAAAAGAATGATACCTAGGTGTTTATGACACTGAACTTCTAAAATGTTTTGGTTAACCATTTGTAGAGGTGGGTGCGCAGGTTTAGGAAGATTGCGGGATAACAGAAGATATTCTGTTTTGGACGGATTAAAAGTGACAAGCCATTTGTTTGACCAGTCGGTTATGTTTGCAATGTCCGAATTGAGGATATTAGCTGCAACATCCATTTCATCGACAATAATATAAAGACTAGCAAAAAGCCGTATATTGGAATGAATGTCCGAAACAATGTCATTTAAATAAAGTAGAAAAAGAAGAGGGCCAAGAATAGAGCCTTATGGGACTCCAGCAATGATTGTACTCCATTTAGACTTAGCACCGGGAATAACAACACATTGAATACGGTTTTCAAGGTAATTGGTGAACCAAGATAAAAGATCAGCTGAAATTCCTGCCGCTTTCAGTTTAATTAGGAGCCCTTTGTGCCATACTCGATTTAACGCCCTACTTATATCGAAGAAAACAGCTCTAACCTCTTTCCCAGCATCGAGCACTTTACAGAAAGTGTTATTCAAATATTTTAGTTGATTAATTGAGGAATTACCTTGGATAAATCCGGACTGCAAGTCTGTAAGGAAATTATTATCACGAAGAAAATGAAAAATATGTTTGAAGATTAGTCTCTCTAACACTTTGACAATATTGCGTAAAAGCGGTATTGGACGATAGTTGTTAACACAAGAGGGGTCTCCTTTCTTTAAAATTGCACATACATAAGCCTCTTTCCATATTTTGGGAACATTACCCTGCGAAATAGACAAATTAAACAGGTGACAAAGATGAGAAGCAATTTCATTTGCCTGTTGTTAATCTGGTCTGGACCAGCGGCTTTTCCTTCAGGGAGGGACTTCAAAACTGAATTAACTTTATATTTATGGAGTTAGAACGAGGGTATTCAGAGTGTGATCTGAAACGTTTGGATGCACAAAAGGGGGTTCAATGTTAGTGTCGTTAAGGATAGTCTGGCTTTTGATGTAGTCGTTTAGTCAATTGGCTTCAGCAGGGTTTCGTTATCACAAACTACGTAGATCTTTCTCGAAATTCTACCGCCGCAACGAGGGCCTGCTGGAAAAGTACAACACCAACCTTAAAACACTTCTGCGACTAGGCATATCATAACCCTCATTTTATGGAGATGTGGTATATAAACTTCGTAAGTTAAAGGGGTCTGACGGGTTTCCTGACCGCTTTACAAATTTAATCAGGAAGTTCGTCAGAAAAGGATATAACCCTTTGGTTTTACAGCGCACTGCATGTTTAGTGATTGACCCCTCTACAGTCAGTCATTACGCTTCATTTTTCACTTGTGCGATGACTGGACTACCTCTTGTGACCCTATGATTGTACCTACTGAAACCCCAACTAAGGGAGGTGGGTGCATGAGCTTTCGTCCCTCGGGTTTTCTGGTCGTACCCTAGATTGGTTTTCTCTTTAGCTGCAACTACTATGGTTGTTCAGTACGATTCTAGATACATCCTGAGATGTTTATTATTTTGTATGTGTATCTTTAGTTAGTTTCTCTGGATGTGGACTTTATTGTTAGAGAATTCCTTTTGATGGGATGTAGTTTTGTTTACACTGTCTTGTCTATTTGGGCGCTGAAGACAGGATAATAGCGAGGATTGTGCACATATAAAATCGATTCAAGCTAACCAGTAGGCCTTATTGCCTACTGACCGTTCCAAGTCGGTAACCCTGTCTTCACCACCCTTTCTGTTGTTTTTTGTCTCTTTCATTGTAGTTTCTAGTCCTTGTTTGCAGTGCAGTGCGGACCTACGATGCCATTGCGTTCGGACGCTGTGGTTTCTATAGGACCCTATATATTATTTATCAGATTCGTCGGAAACAATAGAGTCTTATCTACTGAGATTGAAAACTAATTAACCTAATTAACCTAATTAACCTAACAGTAATAACAAATAAATATGTATTCAACTAACAATGTCTCATTCGTACATCATAAAACAATTACTTATCATAAAATTTCACAATATCGACAAAAGGCATACTTGTACTAAAGGCACAAACCCGCCAGATGACGGCACAATAACAATAAAAAATCGTTTATCCAAACTCTATCCAGGTGATCAGGTCATATATTAATGTATGTGTGCCCAATTGAAAGCATAGGTTATTCACGTGTTCATAAAATACCCGTGATTGAATATGCGTAAAATAAATTATGAGTTGGTTACTCTTAATTCGACGCTCAAGTATTGGATTTAAGGCCTACGGATGGTTAAAGCCGTTTATATTTTGTCTATAGAGTTTGGATTCTCAAAATATGTATAGTTATACAATTATATTCCTAATCGTCAGTAGATTTAGAGACGGTGTACATATGTTGTTAAATTTGGCTGTTGTTGGCGGGATAGCTACTTTCATAGTCGAATTAGTAAAATAGAACTGCCACAGCGTATTTATTCAAGAGCTATACATACTAGTAAACAGACACGCAGTAGAACCAAACGTTATCTTTAAAGGAACACATGGAAATCTCGTAGTTTTTATTAAGCATATAATTAGTGTCTCGATTTATTAATTCATTATTATTTTTAATTGAAACCTGCTTGCATATATTACTCTTTTTTTTCGTTATTCTACCGTCGGTTTAAATATAATATTCATGCGATATAATAAACAGTTGGAAATATGCAAACAAAACAGTTTCCTTAATTCTGTTCTTATAATTAATATTAATGATTGAACAAATGCAAGTTATGTAGACAACTAACCGGCGCCGCGAGTTTATAAAACAATCAAGATTGTTGTGTGACCTTTAAACATTGCATGATGTCATTATTGTATTGCAGAAACAGCATTTATATTGGAAGAACAAAAAGTAATATATTAAAAATGTAGCAATGCTAAACTCCATTAAAGATGTCTCCTCTATTTAAACAGAACTAACTTTAGCGCAGTAAGTCATATGCAAATATTCAATACAGCGTGTACGTAGGTTAAGTTCATTCTCACTGATTTACATTTAGCACGAACATTTTGCTATTATATTGGTGTTAGTGTGTATGAAGTTCAAAATCTGTGTGACTGTTACCGTGTAAGTTAAGTTGAATTGGTTTCACTCCGTACCAACACAAACGGTTATATGGCGCCAGCAAAAATGCGCCAACGGGAATGAAAACTCCATACCCAATCTCCATTACATCGAGATAAAAATATGCAGCATGGGCTTAGCCACGGTCATTGCTTTTTGTCACCATTCAAGTCAACTAAATTAACAGAGAATCTTCTTTTTGCAGGAACATACTGCTGACATATATATGTTATATGACGCTTAAAAGCTGTATGGCTTTTTGTAGATGAGTAACGTCTTAATGAAACACTTGAATGTAAAACTTTAATGCAAATTAAACAAATGCGAAAAGTAGGTCAAGGTCATTCACTACCGTACTTTTGGTAGGAACTGACATACAGATGTAAGTAAGTATGGAGATTGAAAGCTGAATCGATTTTGGTATCTGAGTAATGGCATTGATAAAAAAAGAAACTAAATTAACCAAGTGAGAAGGTCAAGGTCATTCATACTGACCTACTTTTGGAAGTAACATACTGCTGTCATGTCGTGGTAAACATGGGTGAGGTTAGAAAGCTCTACGTCTTCTGATGTCTGAGAAAAGGACTTAATTAAAACCTTGAATGTAACACGTTCATGTAAAATTTAATTTAACAAAGTGAGAAAACCGGTTCCGTTAAGACACACAGCACAATATTAAAAAAACAAAGAATCATGAAAAATAGGTGCGACACAGGACATAATTATAAAGTAGTGAAAACAGCGGAACGATCAGGTGCCTAAATGTCATTGCTATGTCATATTTAACGTTATTGCAATTGTACAAAGGACAACTTAAATTGCGAATTAATGTAATAAACCGCATACATCTTTAGAGTGCTGAAGACAGTTATAAAGAGCACGTGTACACATTGAAGCCCTCTAACAAATGAATACTAGTTATTGTTATAATAAGCACTGTAAAGTATGCAAAACAAATGAGTTTTCTTGCATTCTTAGATGAGATAAAGAAAGAAAACCTCACTGTGTGAAATCATGACACGGGTTTCACAAATATATTTAAACCTCACATAAACGACTTTGATCTGGTTTACACTTACGTTTTAGATATAGACGAGTGTGCCAGCAACCCATGCATGAACGAAGCTACGTGCACTAACGGCCAAAACAAATTCACATGTACCTGTACCGCAGGATGGACCGGACCTACGTGTTCCGCAGGTAAAGCTAAGTATGTTATTCCCAGACTGTGATGATATATTTGTTGTATGGAGTGAATAACATATTTTATTATATACCTATCAATAACATATACATAGTACCTTCATTTTCTGACAGTGGAATACAACAAGCTGTATCACACTAAAGGTTATCACTATGCTACTAAAAATAGAATTAGTATCACTATCTTACTAAAAATAGAACAGCGGTTTTTCCAATGATACGCCACTATGCGCAAGAACGTCAAGACGACGTTACGTCATACAAAAAAACAAGTAGGTCAGACCAATGAACACCAACACCTTAAAACTACATACATTTTCCCGCTGCACTTTATCGAGAAATAATATGCTTTATTGAGTGTGTATGCAATAGCAATGCAAATATTTCTATGTTAATGATGTGTAAGAGGTATATAATAAAAGGATCATTACTAAAGTAACGTGTTCTGGAAGCTTGTATCACCTCTCGTTGGTAAATGCCAAATCAGGAACACACTCGAGGTTCAGCCTCTCGTGTGATCCTTGATCTGGCATTTACATACTCGAGGTGATACAAACCTTCCAGAACACGTTACTCTAGTAATAAATTAGGATTATTACTATAGTAACTTGTTCTGGAAGTTTGTATCACCTCTCGTAGGTAGATAATGACTATGATCCAATTCCCACGGTTTATATCGGTTTCGCGTGTTAAAGCGACAGGCAAAATGTAATAAAAGTCGATATGTGAGTTATGTGATAAACAGAATCTCAGAATCTAACATTTGTGCTCATGCATTATTGAATTTATTAAACTCGTTAGCATTATATCATTTTGCCAACTCGTTTAATCAGTTAGTTCAATAATGAATGAGTACTCATGTACGATCCTCTATTTATTTCACCGAGAAATCTGACAAATGTAAAGCATTCGCGAAAATATTGAAGTTTGATCACTTCGAGATGAAATTAAATCTGTTATTCACGACAAAACAACACATTTTATTTTTATTGTATGCGTTATATTCAAAGTGTACTGCAGTATGGTATGCAGAACAAATAAATGAATGAATGAATGGTGTTTTACGGCACGTCGACACATAAATAGGTCATATTGTGCGCAAAAATTGATGAAAAAAATGAAGAATTAATTAAAAATTAATGTAAATATATAAAGATAAAATTATAAAAAAATAAGTGATGATAAGGTTAATATAAACTATGTATGTAAATCAACAAATGCCCGTCAACGGGTATATAAACAAGTAAATATATATAAGAACACATTATAATGATTTATAAAGTCTGATCTCTTTTAGGAAATCTAAAACAAGACTAAAATCTACAGTATCAAATAACTCGTTCATAGTATTAACATTGTAGTACCTTTGACGCATAGGATCAAAGTCTACACATTCCAGCAATATGGGTTTGACCGTTAACGGTGCAAAGCAGGGTATACATTCTGGTAATTGCTCACCTTGTAATAAATATGAATGAGTTTAACGTGTATGCCCTATTCTGCACCGGGCTAGGACAACTTCCTCTCGACGAATGGGTCTACTAGAAGAACGCCATTCTCCGAGTAACGGTTTAATTGAATGGAGTTTATTGTTAACTGACAAATCCCAAGCGGTTTGCCAAGAGTTACGAATATATGTGTTAATACAACTTTTAAAATCAGTATAAGGTAATTTGGTATTAGATATATGTAAATCTAATGCTGCCTTAGCAGCACTATCAGCTCTATCATTACCACGTATTCCTACATGGCTTGGAAGCCAGCAGAAAAAAATAATATTATCAATTATAAGAGCATTGTACTTTTCTAAAAGTTGAAGCACAACTGGGTTATCATGTTTCATATTACCCAGTGCTTGAAGAGATGAAAGGGAATCAGAAAAGATTACAAAATGGTCATCATCAGATTCCTGAATATAATTTAAGGCAAGTTCCTTAAGTTCAGCTGAAAAGATAGAGGCCTTGTCAGGCAGGCGGCTCTTTATGCTGTGTTTGTGAATAACGGTGGAATTTGTGGTACTTTGTACTTGGCAAACAAATTTAGGTCGATTTCAGTGTCTCTTAATTTTGGTTTAATACGAAGACCAAATGGTCGAATGGCCTTCGGTTTTCGATCAAAAAGAGGTTCACAACTAGGATTAAAAACATTATCGAAAGTTTGGTTTGAAGGGTTAGACTTTAATTTAATGGCGTATTGAAGAGCTAATTTGTCTCGTCTATGAGACAGTGATGGTTCGTTGGCTTCAACATATAGACTTTCGGCTGGTGATGTACGAAAGGCACCTAAGGCGAGTCGTAATCCTTGATTATGTATAGGGTCGAGCATCTGCAAGTACGACTTGCGAGTCGATCCATATACTATTGAGCCGTAGTCCAGCTTGGATCTGATAAGAGATCTATAAAGTCGCAAGAGGACTTTTCGATCTGCTCCCCAATTAGTGTTTGCAAAATCTTTAACTAAGTTAAGAGCTTTAAGGCATTTGGCCTTCAAGTTTTTAAGGTGTTGGATGAGTTTGATGCATGTGATAAAGGGTTGTTTGTTTGAATGGTGTTTTACGTCATTTTTAGCACATGCTAGGCTATATATGACGGCCAATTCCTTTTTGTGGTAGTGGCAGACCACCCAATTTTTCCTGGGTAGAACCAGTACTGTAAACCTCCCGCCGTCTGTAAGAATCAACATTTTTCTCACTTAACAGGTCGAGCTCCCAGTGGGATTTGAACCCGCAGTGGTGAGAAGCAAGACAGTTTTAGATGCAGCTTTTTTACTATTCCGGTCGCAGAAGCACCACATAGTTGTAGCCCTTGATTAGTATAATGTTTTTTTGTTTACATAGCTTTGTCAAGTATAATCTTCGAATACTACTTAGAAAGTCGGGATGCTTCTAAATGCGATACTATATATTTCAGAGATTTGTGGAATGGCCGAGGATAGTGGTAACTGTTGGGCGTACATCAGGAAATGGAGGTACGACAGTCTGACTGGCGCCTGTAAGGAGTTCACATACGGAGGGTGTGGAGGAAACAAAAACAATTTCGGAACACGAGAAGAGTGCGAGAGATTCTGTCCCAAGGAAGGTGAGTTACGAGGGTCCACGTGTTTAAATATGTGTCTGATGTTTTGAAGTGGCAGTAAGCGTATTGCCATGTCATTTTCGAAAGTGTATAATATGTGAAGACATGCTGTATAATTTTAAAGGTTACGATTTAGGATCTTATGTTCCTTATTTAAAGCAAATGGTTCCTTTACACTATACTGAAAGGAAAAAGAAACGCATAATGGGTATTTTCGCTATATATTGTATGTTGAATATGCTACTGCTAATCGATTGGTACCGGGCGACATTAGGCCTGTCCTTTTGGAAAGAAGGTTTAAACAGCAAACACACCAATAGTTACCCCTTTAACATTTCATAATCGCCAGAATGCGCATTTGGCTCAAGCAGGTGAGCAAACTTAGGCTTTAAACATTGCAATCTCTTAACATTAAACACAATACTGAAATGTCCCGACTTTTTCAAGCGAAACTTCAACATTTATGAATTTTGTGTAACAAAGTATACTTTGATTAAAAGTTCTACTCGAGTACTCAATGAAAGAGTTGTCCTTTCTGTAATTGGTTGTAGCCCCTTTTTGTACAAAACACATTGAGATATATATGGAGTATTACGTGGAATTATGTGTGTATAATAGTGTAGTATAGGCATTTTTTTGATTATGCGTGTCTTTTTCCTTTCAGTATATTTCAGATATCGTAGGACATATCTTTGGAAAATATTCACTTCGAGGTACAAGAAGCTATTGAGATTAAATTTAAAATATATATAACATAACTACTAACTATATTATATGCCTTTATCATGTTCTACACTATTTCCCAGTTGTATGTCGGCCAATGGTTGAGCCAGAAATCAGTTGCCTGGCGTATATACCCCGATGGAGGTACTACGCCAGCTCGGGTCAGTGCGAGAACTTCATCTACGGAGGCTGCGGCGGTAATGCCAACAACTTCGAGACATTCGAAGCGTGTGAACGCAAGTGTATGACACGTAAAGTGCTGCCACCTAGGGAAGAGGAAGAGACTAACAGGGTTGATAACAGAGTTTCCAGTTGGAGAGGTGAAATATCTGATAATATATAGAGGATATTCGTTTGTTTTGAGTGAATATATGATTTATTTTCATCGAGAAGTGAGAAAACTGATATTTTCACGAGTGCTTTAGCACGAGTGAAAATATTTGAGTTTTCTCATTTCGAGATGAATATAAACCCTATATTCATGACAAACCAACAAATATTCTATTTGTCATATACTCACTACCTGGAAATTTATGCAGAAAAAATATAATACGCCAAAACAATGACAACAACGTCAACAGTTGCATGACGTCTTTTTGAGAGAAAATATTTTATATTTTCACATGTGAAATATAAACAATGAAAATACATGGTTTTATTTTATCATAAAAGCCACTATTTCGCTGGAAAGTATATAATACATATTTGTTTATTACAGTGCATTAGAGTGTATAGAATCATCAGTAGTAAAGAATCATTTTCCGTTTAAGTTCATTTTTCTCAGCTGGTGTATTTTAATTATTTAAAAAAGTCCAGGCTTGAAGATTTATCATATAAGCATACAGCAGTGAAATGATTTGGTGCATTTTTCCATGCAAAATGTATCACTAAGTACACCTCTCGGAAAAAAATATTCTTTACTGACTGAATGAAGAGTGCTATTCCTACTGTCACAATAAGGTGAGATATAAATATTTGCTGTTATAAGAAGTTTAGGTTATGCAAGCGAATTAGTTTTGTAATTTTACTATTTTTTCAGAAAAGTGTACACAGCTGCGTACCCCGCCTACAAACTCAGCCCACACCCCTACCATATTTTATGCTACTTATTTTTTTCAGTTTTTGAACTGAACGCAGGGATTTCAATGGCTTAGAAAGTATGTCAACCTGTAAATATTACGGACAAAAGTGAAGATGTAATCATCAAATAAGTTAAATTGATAAAGTTTGGCACTTCTAGGGATACAATTAAACTATGCAAAATTGGTGCATAATTTCAAAAAAATTGCTATCGTACAACTAAGAGGGTAAATGTAAATCAGAAACTAAGAAGACATTTTCCTACTCCATTGGCTTACGCATCTGGTTACGATATGACGTCACACAACGTTGTCACAGGCGACGTCACTGTATGACATAACAAAATGCCATTACCAATGAATTCGAGTTTTCATAGAAAAAACAAGTATGTATGTATAATTTTTCTTTATATTTCTGGCATTTAAATGGAAAAGCATTAGAATTCAGATAACCATGCAAAGATTTTCAATCTTGGATGGTATGTAGTTGGTTTTACGGTCTAAAATTGTGTTTTACGCATCACTCACATACCTTCCCAGATTGACAATCTTAGCATGGTTATCTCTCGAGTGGCCAGCTTTTGCCAAATGTAAATATGATTTACAGATGGCGTAATTTCTTAAAATACAAAAATGATGTTCCTGATTTTGAGTCTGCAGTTTGACTAATACATCCATTCTTTGGTATGTAGATATCTGTAAAATACACGCCGACGTAGGGCCTTGCAAGGGGTACATTAGTAAGTGGCACTACAACAGCCTAAGTCAGGACTGCGAGGAGTTTACTTACGGTGGTTGCCTTGGTAACCATAACAATTTTGAGAGTCGTGAGCAGTGTGTGACGTACTGTTTAAGGACGGGCGACACCGACTCCGGGACAACTGAGGGGACAGAAATTGATATCGACGAGGAAGGCAGTGGAGAGATTCCAACAACTGAACCGGCGACAGGAGTCGGTGAGTTACTTTTTGACCGAATATTATAAATTTGAATGGTTGAATTGTTACGTTTGTTATGAAAATCAAGTGTAACACTTATTGATCTGAGCTATGGAGGTGCTAGAAGTCACCAAAATAGCCTATGGCTACTAAATCTTTAGAAATTATCTTAAAATGTAGCATGTTTTTGCATTATGCTAAATTAATTGAATCAATTTTAGTTTATTTTCAGAATTTTGTCTACTTTTTCAAACATTAGCGCCAGCCTAGCTGAGTATACCTTTTAAATTTCTGGTTAAATATGTGGTTAAATTTGTGGTTAAATATGTGGCTAAATATGTGGTTAAATATGTGGTTAAATTAGTCTGAAATCTGCTTGCCCTCACTGCTGCGGGTTCGAATACCACTGGGAGTTCGAGTTGTGAGAAATGGTTGATTCTTACGGAAGACAGGAGGTATACAGTACTGGTTCTATCCTGGAATAAGTAGGTGGTCTGCCTCTTCCGCCAAAATATCATCCGTCATACATAGCCTAAAATGTGCCGGAAAATATCATTAAACAGCAAATAAATAAATAAATAATAAAAAAAATGTGGTTAAATTTAAAATGTGGGTTAAATTTAAATTTAAAATGTGGTTAAATTTAAATTTCAGATGTATGCCACTTGGAAAGCAAGACTGGACGGTGCCGTGCCTACATCCGCAACTTCTTCTACAACCACACAGAGGGACAGTGCCAACATTTTGTGTACGGTGGTTGTGATGGCAACGGGAACAGGTTCTCCAATAAGGACGACTGTGAAAGACAGTGTAATCCAAGAGGTGAGCATGCATATATACAAGAAAACGATCATACATTTAACTGTGATACATTAGGCGGAAAGGAATTTAGACTGGCCTGTATTTAGACCGAGAGTGATGTCTACCAATTTAAAGAAAATCAGGAATATAAGGCAGCATATCCATTACGTGGTCCCGCCTTAATTCCATTTAGCGATGAGAAAGCTTATATTACAGTGATTTGGGGTTTATAGAATCATTGGTAGTAAAGAATCATTTTCTGTTTAAATTCAATTTTCTCATCTCAAATATTTTAGATTATTTTAAAACTTTCCAGGCTTGAAGATATATCATATAAGCATACACTTATTCAACGGTGAAAATATTTGGGACATATTTTCATGCAAAATATATCGCTACGTGCAACACCTCTCAGAAAAAATGGTTCTATACTACCTGAATGAAGTGTGTTTTTGAAACGAAAATTCATACTGTCACAATAAACTCAGAAATAAATATTTGCTGTTTTAACAAATTTTAGGGACAAAAGTCAAAATGCAATCATCAATTAAGGTAACTTGTTGAAGTTCGGCACTTTTAAGGATAAAATGAAATTATGTAAATATTGGTGCAAAAAATCACAGTTTCAGGACAATAATCTTATAAATTTTGCTATTATACAACTAAAAGGGTAAATCTAAATCAGAAATTAAATAAACATTTTCCTTTCATTTTAAAATTAGACGTTTAACCCAAGTGATTCTATACCCCCGAAAGCACTGTAGCACAATTTTATAACGGATATTTCGACAATAAAACACGTTTAAAAACATTTTTGCTGAAAATTACCTATTAAATGTTTTTAATTTTACAATATGCAAACTTTTTAAGCTCAAATTATATTTTTGTTTCATACATATATATGTATTTTAGGGGTTCCGGACCACAACCAAATCTCCCCAAATAATTTAAAATCAACACATAAAATGTTCAGTTTTACTGAAAATTAAGTCAATTTAACTGGTTATTTAGCATGTTACAGGCGCTAAATAACCAAACATTTTAAACTTGAATTGTGAAAATGTTTTAAATTTGGATGTTTAAATTTTATTACAAAATAGAGGTTAAACATCAAAACTTAGGTTAACAAACTTTTTTAAAAATATGGTACCGAAGAACACAAGTTTAAAATTTTTTACCAAAATCAACACTATTATAATAAACTATGAATTTTTATTTTCACGCATCAAAATTCTGTGTGGTTTTATTATTTCCCAGTATCTATGCCTTAATCTAACTATATGAGCACCGCAACCAACACATATCTTATATTTTGCAGTTGTGCCTTTTCCACAATTTAAACCTGGTGAAACTTTACTATTCTTTAATCTGAATTTATGCAAACTGCAGTAGTTTGAATCTTTTGTAGGTTTATTTTTACAAGGATCATGATTTCCGACTTTTAGAAATTTGCAAATGTTTTCCATTTTCTTTTTCTTGTTATAATAAATATTTTTTTATATTAAGAAAAAAAAATGATATGATATATATTACAAAAATGAGTATCAAAGAAATGTTACACCTTGTGCGATTGCACATGGAAGGAAAAATTAATGATGATCAGCTTAGAAAGCTGGCAGGTGCTATTAAAGAGCCTGTAACTCCAAAGGAAACTTTAAAAGATGCTAAATTACAAGTATTAGAAAATCATCAAAAGAGACGACGTGATAAAAAGCTACGTAAAAAAGAAAAGAAAAAACATGCTAAATTACAAGAAGATGCTATAAATGAGCAAAACAAAAAATATGCCAAATTACAAAAAAAAATGTCATAAATGAACTAAAACAAGTTTTTAAAGATAAAAGTACTTCAGAATTAAAATTGGTTGACAATCCAATATGTGGTTATTTTAAGGCATATGAAATGTCTGTTGATAAATATAAAGACCCTAAATAACTATTTCGTGATAAAAAATCTATTATAGCAAAACAAATTATTAAAGAGCTAATAGAGACAAATGGATTAAAGTTTCAATAAGGACTTACTGTAGATTTATTTAAAGTTAATGGCTCTACCAAAAAATACACTACGGCAGTGTTACACAGTGAACAAAATGCTATTTTGAGCTCTGAAAAAATAAACGAGTTTTATGACGAATCATCTGCATTTATACAAGAAAGTCTAGAAAGATTTACAAACACAGCATCTGGATTAGAAGTTGATCACTGTGTTAAGCTTTATTTGAATATTGCAAAGTATGAACCATTAAAAGGTTCTTCATATATTCCACTGCCTGAAGAAATAGCTAATAAAAAAGCAATAATAAACGTAAAAATAACGATATTCAGTGGTTGTTTCATGCTATAAATTCTGCTCTAAATCCAGCCGCAGATCACACCGATAGGTTGTCAAAATATCCTAGTATAGATTTTTTGAATAAAGACAAAATTGACTTTCATGCACCAATTTCACAAATTTCAAAAGTAGAAAAACTAAACAATATTGCTATTAATGTTTACGAGTATACTATATCAGAAAAAAGTAAAAAAGTAAATGTTTTTCCGTATAAAATATCAGAACAACCCAAAGATATTAATAGAATTAATCTGCTTTTAATATCTGATAAAAATGTTACAAACAACCACTATTGCTGGATTAAAAATCTAAATAGACTACTATATGATCAAAACAAATATAAAGGCAAAACTTATTTCTTTGATCGTTGTCTTAATGGATTTTCAAATGAAAACTTACTAACAAATCACAAAGAAGATTGTGAGGGTATCAACAAAAAATCTTGTAAAATTGAAATGCCAGAAAATGGTAAAAATGTTGTAAAATTTAAAAATTACCAAAATAAAATACATGTTCCTTATGTAATATAATGCTGATTTTGAAAGCATAATTAAACCATAATTAAAACAATTTGGAAAAAAATCAGAAATTCAAAATGTGCACGAAGCTTGTGGATTTGGATACCAAGTTGTTAGATATGACAACAAAGCTAATGATTCTGTTATTTACCGAGGTGAAGATGCTGTTGAAGTGTTTTTAAATCGTCTAGAATGTGAGAAGAGCAACATTAATAATATATTTGCTCACCCAAAACCATTAATCATGACGCAGCAAAATGAGAAAGATGAGAAAAAGCAACACACTGTTGGATACGTGAAGACGAAATAGGAAGAAAATCTGGTAAAAACTGTAAAGTAAAAGACCACTGCCATTTTACAGGTGAATACCGAGGTGCAGCACATACAAACTGCAACTTAAAACTAAAAATAAAACCTGGCAAAACTTCAATTCCTATCATATTTCACAACCTCAAAGGATATGACAGTCATTTAATCATGCAAAAAATACACAAATTGAAAGGTAATATTACATGCATACCAAACAATGCTGAAAAATACATTTCATTTAGTGTCGGCCAGCTTAAATTTTTAGACGGTTTCCAATTTATGGCTTCTTCTTTAGAAAAACTTGTTGATGCAACAGACAAATCTGATTTTGAAATAACCAGAAATCAGTTTAAAGAACAAACAGATTTACTATTACGAAAAGGTGTCTATCCATATGAATATTTTGATAGCACGGATAAATTTAACGAAACCAAATTACCACCAATTGAATCATTTTACAGTAAACTTAGAAACGAAGGTATTACTCAAAAAGATTACGATCATGCCCAAGAAGTATTTGAAAATTTAAATTGTAAAACTCTTGGAGATTATCATGATTTATATTTAAAAACAGATGTAACTCTGTTGGCAGATGTATTTCAAACTTTTAGAAAAGAATGCATAAAATCATACAAACTTGATGCATTGCATTATTATACTGCACCTGGATTATCTTGGGATGCTTTATTAAAATATTCAAAAATAGAACTAGAACTTTTGACAGACATTGGAATGCACTTATTTATAGAAAAAAGGCATGCGTGGTGGAATTAGTATGGTATCAGAACGACACGGAAAAGCAAACAATCCCTATGTTTCTGATTATAATTCTGACAAAGAAATTAACTACTTAATGGATTATGATGCAAACAACCTTTATGGAAAGGCTATGAGCCAATCACTTCCATATTCAGGATTTAAGTGGGCTGATATAAAAACTCTAAAAGATCTAAGAAAAGATAAAGGATATTTTCTTGAAGTAAATTTGAAATATCCTAAAGAAATTCATGATTATCATAATGATTATGCACTTGCTCCAGAAAGACTAAAAGTAAAAAAGAATGGTTATCTGAATACCAAACAAATTTGATAGAAAATGATGTTATGGTTGAACAACTAGTACCAAATCTTATGGATAAAGAAAAATATGTATTACATTATAAACATTTACAGTTGTATTTATCATTAGGAATGGAATTAACAAAATTCACAGGGTACTAGAATTCAATGAAAAAACATGGATGGAATCATACATAAATTTAAACACAGAACTTAGGAAAAAAGCCAAATCACAATTTGCAAAAGATTTTTACAAGCTTATGAATTATTATGAACTCAGTATTTGTAAAAACAATGGAAAATTTAAGAAAGCGAACTGATATAAAATTAGTGAAAACTGACGGATCTAATAATGAAAAAATAAGAAAAATAATAGCAAAACCAAACTTTAATAGACGAGTAAAATTTTCAGATGAATTATCGGCAATACATGTAAACAAAACAAAATTAAAATTAAACAAGCCAATCTATGTTGGAATGTCAGTATTAGATTTATCAAAATATATTATGTGTGACTGGCATTATAACACTTTGAAAAAAGGTATGGAAATAACTGTAATTTATTATACACAGATACTGACAGCTTACTTGTAAATATAAAAACAGAAGATGTATACAAAGATATGTTTGAAATGAAAGACGAATATGACTTAAGTGATTAGCCACAAAACCATCCAATTCATGATGATACAAACAAAAAAGTATTAGGTAAAATGAAAGATGAATGTGCTGGTGTTGCTATATCTGAATATGTTGGATTAAGACCTAAACTATATTCT
Source organism: Cyrtodaria siliqua (assembly GCA_037043455.1). NCBI lineage: Eukaryota > Metazoa > Mollusca > Bivalvia > Adapedonta > Hiatellidae > Cyrtodaria > Cyrtodaria siliqua. Next base: position 21,826 of record JAWPHD010013875.1, on the reverse strand, counting down.
ATTTTAAGAGCTGATGAACAGCTTATCAAAAAAGCAAAAGGTGTAAAACATTATGTAGTCAAAAAACATATAAATTTTGAAAACTATAAAGATGCATTATCTAACAAGAAAAAATATAACCATGAAATGAATATGATGCGATCAATAAAGCATCAAATATATGGCATAACAGTAAACAAAGTTACACTATCACCATTTTACTCAAAAAGATATATACGAGAAGATGGAATTAAAACTGATGCACATGGATTTTATAAAAACTTATAAATTTGGGTATCAGCAGGAACAATAAGTAGTTCTTCTTTAACGAATCCTCTTTGAGGTGCTGGTCATTTTAAATAATATACTCTTATACCTTGCGTCACCATATAACTTTTAATCTTGTGAATATCTACACTCCACATTGGATCAGTTGCTCTGCGTCTTTCACCTTCTTGTTCCCCGGGTTGATATAAATATCTTACACTTGCATTCATACAAATAGGATCTTCTTTTAATGTTTTTGTTTCAACAGGAGAGGGCTTTTTTGTCTCCACATTTATTGCTTTAACAACTTCTGGTAATCTCTTTACCCACTCTCTGTTGCGTTTGTGTGAATCTATTTCCTTAGCATACTGATAGCCAAACAATCTTTCAGCTAATGTTCTGTTAAATCGTTCCACTATAGCTTGGTCTCTGTGTATTTCTGTTCTGCCTCGTCTGATATTTACTTTGTGTTTCGCCATCAACTGCGATACTGAACCCATGAATTCTCTGCCTGGATCCACTTGTAATAGTTTTGGATATTTCAAATGCCGACTGTATATATTTTCAAATGCTTTGGCAACTTCTTTGCTATCCTTGGAAGGCAGTGGCTCTGCTTCTTTGTATCTACTTGCAATATCAACCACAGTCAATGCATATTTATATGTCTTGCGTCTAAAAGTATCATGCGGTAAAAATAACAAATCAGCTTGATGCACTCCATTCTTAGCAGAAACATCAAACCTGGGTCTAATTATTTTCTTTGGTGCGGGTAAATAAATCTCCCACACAGCTTGTTTTTTTTTAAATTCTAATGCCTATTTCTTACTGACACCAGCCTCTTTTGCCAATTTTTTAACTGCTGAGTAACCTCTCCAAAATCCTTTTGGGCTGTAATAAATCTTTTCCATTTTTTTTTCTAAAGATTAAAATATACAACTATAAAGAAAAAAAATGGAAATCACAACTGCACAATTTGATGAACTGCTTGAAGAGCAAAATCAAAATAGCACAAAGAAATGGACAGACTTGGAAATAAATAAAATATACACTATTACAGATACAAAAATACTGCATACTCAATATGGTCCATCCATGGTATTAACATTATTAGACAACGGTGAAGTATGGGCGCCTGATAATCTTAAAAATAAAATAGAAAAGAGTGCTAAACCACCATATTATATTCGACCACTTGGATTGAAACCATGTAAAAACAACAACAAAAATAGGTATCATGCATATGACTTAGTCTTTCCAAAGTAATTATAGTTTTAAACTATATTTTTTTATGAAATCAATTTATACGCCACAAATCCAGTTGCAGCCATACCCACCACAATAAACGTAATTTCTCTATTTTGTTGATCCGGAGATGGTGTATAAAAATCACTCAACTTAGGCTCCGGGTCCAAAAGCAAATGTTTACCAGTTAAATAATAATACTGCTTCATAGCCTGGTCCCTATCATCAAATGTCTGCTCTGCATGATGCTCCTTTTGCAGTTGCTTATTAATAAAATCTAATCTCTCTGTTCTTTTTTTATTCCACTCCGCTTGTGCTGATTCCAATTGTTCCACGGCTTTGTCATGCCTTTGTCTTTCCTCATCTGAATGACTTCCCATTTTTGAAAAGAAATAATTTGAACCGCTAAACGCCAATGCGTTTGTTAATGCGCCACCTATCATCATTGCTACTGCACTTGCCATTTTTTTTATATATATTTTTTTAAATTATTTCATAATATCTGCAGGAATAATACCCTGCTTAATCAACATATCCCTCGTAGCGATTGCTAACATTATATCCACGGACAGCATCCCAACATCTTCTATATTAAAATCCACTTTAGATGCTGGTCTTTTTAGTAGTTTTTTGCCAATCGCAGAATATCCAATAGTTAGAAGTGTTTCCACTCCAGCGTGATACATCATATTTACAATTTGTTTTCCGTCAATACTTGTTGCCATTTTTTTTTTATATGATTATTTTTTTAAATAAATTAATAAAAATCAAACGGGTCTTTTGGTGCAACATGAACAGCCACAGGTTGCACAGGTTGCGTAGCAGATTTTTTGTTATAAATATACAAACCCAACCCAGCAATGCCTACTAATAAAATCAGACACGGTGGAATATAATTTTTGTATACGTTTATTTTGATTTCTGGTTCCTCTTCACCTATTGTTATTTTTGTTATTTCATCTTGATTTACATGCTTTGCATCTTGCTTTGCATCTTGCTCTACCAAACGCTTTGCCTTTCTTGCCGCTGCTCCTTTTTTCCCAGCCTCTATTCGTTTTTGATGTTTTACTTTTTGTTGTTCACTCTCTTGGTTCTCCATCATTTATATTATCTATATTTTTATTTTTATTAAAATCAATATGTCTAACAGTTGTCAGTATTGCTGTAAATGGTGCTAAGCACATCCCATACCTGTAATACAACTCACAACAAGCACTTGTCAAAGCATGATTAATAAATGGGTCTTCCTCCAAATCTCCTGTCAGTTTTGGTGGATTTGTCACATTGAAATATTTTGATACTCCCATCACATACAAGTTAATAAAAGAATTGCCTAAAGTCTTAGTCATGCTTGCCCCAAGCCGTGCTTCATATCTGCAGTAAAGTTTGTTAATTTCATCCGGGGGCATGCTACGAGGGGCGTTCATTATATAATGCAACTATGGTCGTAATATTTAATTATGGTCCATTGTTGTAGTTATTGATACGGATTATGTTAAAATGAACTCTCCCCCATTAATTTATCAAGTTTCAGATACTTCATCCAATAAAAATGTGTTTTGAGGACATTTTTTAAGATATGTAAATGATACTGAACACGCCAAAAACGGAAAAAAACTATTTTGACTAGAAATCTGACTTCGACGGCCAATATGGACATTTTTTGCCTAAACCACAAACGTTGATATCTTCCATATGAACATGTTAGTAGTTTTTATTTGTAATGTGTTTATTTTTGGGTTTATTGCTCCTTAAATGTTGTCAGTGCGACACAATTTAGCTTAACTGTTTTTGGAGCGGTGTAACTAAAATAGTTGATTTTATATTTAATCTTTAGAGTATCCCTTCAATTCGTTATTCATATATTTAAAACCATTTTCCGCCATATCTTCAAACTGATTTCGACTATTATTTTTATTGGAATTTGATATTTTCAGGACTTTTATATTTCCATGAAAACGGCATTTCTTGCCTTGGACTATATCGATGTTTTGTATTGAAAACATAGTTTACGTAATATTTACACATATTCCTAGTTACAGCAAAAGTTTGAATCAATTACTTTGCTGCAAAATGCATTTTTTTATGAATCCAACATTACGACCTATTCAAATTCATTAAACTTTCTACCGCTTTTTAAGGCAGTGTATATGAATATGTCCCAAACAAACAGTTGTCATAGACTTATATCTTCACTGATTTTAATACAAATTTCAGAAAGTATCACTAAAGGTTCATTCTATAAGATCATTTTCAAATTTCGTGTGTAAACCTCACACAACGTGAATACGACGGCTAGTTGCATTATATAATGAACGCTCCTCGTATCTATATTCGTGAGTTGTATGTCTTTACCCAAATATTGACGACTACCACCACCAGCCACTATGGCTGATAATCTTTCTGTTTTTGTTTCTTGTTGCTTTGATTCATCTGGTTCCGTCTGTTCCGATATATTTTGTAATAGTTCTTCCGCATTCATTTTATATTAGTAATCTTATTTTTTATCTTGAAATAAATATAAAATACAAAACAACCAGCTGCTATATTCATGCAACTAGTAATTGTTAGTATTGTTAATAGCATTGTTATTAACATTGCTATTTTTTCTATTAACATTATTAATTTGCTGCAAGCATTGTTATTAACATTACTAATTTGCTATGAGCAATGCTATAAGCATTACTATATTCCCCGATATTTTCATTATATTTTCATGTCAGTATTGCTATTAACATTGCTACTTTGCTGTTAGTATTACTATTAGCAACAAAGCAATGCTGTTAAAAAAAGCATTGCTGTTAAAAATTATTCAACCCAATACCTAGTTGGTTGGTCAGTCCTCAAAATTAACTTGGAATATTTAGTCTTAGCTAAATCTTTTCTTATTCTGGTTCTCTCCTCCAGCGTCGGAATACCATCATTTTCTCTCAAACAATTTGCATAACTATCTCTGTCCTTGGTGTAAAACATACACAACCATTTAGCTTGCTCCCCTAAATCTTTAAATACATAATTATATCTCTGTGAAATAACCCACACTGATTGTTTAGCGTGACGACCAGAAAATGCCAACTCTGATAACATATCTTTTTTCTTTGTTAATTCTTTTGTGGCGGAGCAATCATCAATGATGTATAGTGTGGGCTTGCCAGCATATTGTTTGAAAAATAAACGCAACAGTTCTTGTAGCATTTCTTTGCCGTTGCTAACGGGATTGACAATTGTTATTTTTTTATCTCTCGGGTTTCTTACATCTCCTATCCAGGATCTATTTTTATAAGCCTCGTTCCACTCTATGGTTGGACACAATATAATTATATGTTCAAAAACTCCAACATACTCTTGTTCAAGTATGTCAAGAACAAACTCTGTTTTACCGCAGCCTGTCTGACCGCAGATAATGGCACTGTGTGGATATTTAGGATATTTTTGTTTGTGCAAACTAGTATCGTGCTTCTTTGAATCTTCCATCTTCAAAATTGATTTGCGCGTCTTGTATTATATATAGATAAATATTTTAAGGTTGATCTGCATCTGCTTTTTTATTTATTAGTATCGTTATGCCTTCACTGCCGTTTGCTATTCTTCTTCCACTGCCGTGTAGTAAATTGTCATCACATGTTCTGAGGTCAAGCCACAAAGCATATGAGAAACATTGGTAAAGTTTAAGTCCTTCGCCACTATGTCTGTCTCTTTGTTTCTTTTTGATGTTAAAGCAAAATATTTGTTGATTTCATCCCAATGTTGATATGCCAGCATGCCCTGACTATACAACTGATTTGGTACGCCCTCTATTGTCATTTCAACATTTTCAATCTTTGGGTTGTAAAAGGATTCCGTGTCTGTTCTGTTTGGATCTTCAAACAGCATTAGAATACCTTTCATGCTCCGTGCTGGTACATTAATGTTGATATTCCAAAGGGTATCCGATGTTTTTACTTTTATTTTTCTATGTCGCAAGATACGATCATACATTAATACTATCTTACCATTTGTTTGCTGTCTTATTTGTCTGGCTAATTCAACATCATTAACCTTATCAAATTCCAAGCAGATATTTTGTATTACCTAATATGCATCAACATCACTGCTTTTGATAACTTTGTTATAATCATTAAACGTTAATTCATATTCTAACCTATCACCAAGCCCCGCTTGATAAAATGGCATATGACTTTCTAACATTTCAAAGTCCAGTGGAATACAAAATCTATTTTCATAAGCTTCTGCTACAGCTTCATCTTCGGTGTCGGAGGATTTATCTCCCGCACCAACTCTATGTTTTAACATGTTTGCTTTACCAATACTTTGGTAAGCTAAGTTTACTCGTTCGGTAGGGCTTTTCCATAAATCTACATAACAATGATATATATCACTGTCATCTATTGACATGACTTCATTGCCACTTATTCTTATTGTAATTTTTTTCACAATTGTTCTACCCAGATTCTGGTATAGAGTAGCGTTGGGGTCTTTGGTGCTTTTAAGTTCTATTTTAAAGGCAAGACGAGCAGTACGTGGAACTATCACATCATTAGTACTTAGATCTGGAAATCTCACAAGCAGTTGCTCGTTTTGGTCTATTTTTGATGGATTATTAGTTATTACTGCACTTGTGCGGATGCCCTTGGCACCATGAGGCTCTCTTAGTTTTCTGTGAGGGCTGAGTTTGTTTCCGTAAGCTGACATTGTTTTTATTTTTTAAATATATTTTTTAAAATTAAATAAAATAAACAATGGCTGAAGGAGGATTTGAATATGAAAATCTTGCGTACGATCCAGATGATGCCCTTATAAGTGATATTTATGATGACGAACCAGAATTTATACAACCTGGCTCAGATTTCCAGAGACAAATTGTAAATGAAAATAACCATATTAATCAGCTTCAAGGGGAAGATAAAACAAAAGAACAGCTCACACAAAAAAGGTTGTTAGTAGATCAATTTTTTACTGAAGTTAATGCTGAGATTAGCGAAATTGATTATAAAGATGATTTTAGAGTGGCTAATGACAAAAACGGTAGAACAATGTGTTATATGCAGTTCGGTTGGGGACGAATGATGTTCCACTTACCTATTATAGGGGAAATGACCCAGACGAATCAATCAAGTTTTATAAGCTGGACACTTTAGTTAAAAAATATGGTGTTGACTTTGTAAAAAATACTTTAAACATTTATGATTATTTAAGTCTAACTGTTAGAAAGGCTCAGGGTAGGGCAGAATTAGCAGCCTTGGCAAAAACAAGAGATACCATTGCTGCAGAAAATATACCAATGCAAACTTTTTCAACAACTGAAGATACAAAATACAGTAGATGCTGTAAATATAATTGAGAGTGATTTGAGTAATATAGATGAAACTTATTCTAAAACTGCTGTTCAACCAGAAGATCTAACACTGCGAGAGATACGAGGTTTAGATAAGAGATTGCAAAGCTTCCGTGGAGAACTTACTTATAATCTCTCAAAGCTCACTGAGCTTGATAAAGACATAACAAAACAAAAACAAAAATTAGAACAGGTTAGCACCCCCGGGCAGGAGGATGAGTTTCAACAAGAGCGCATACGTGACAGAATAAAAAACTTAGAAGATGAAAGAAGTGCACGACTTGAAGCGGCGAGTGAAAACAAAGCAGCATTACGCAGTCAAATAAACAGAATAAAAGAAACTATAAATAAGGTGTTAAAAGAAGACACAACATTGGGTGAGAAAATAAAAACATTATTCAGAGAGCAAGGTATTACTATTGGTAGTATTTTGACTGCCTTTGGTATGATTATTGAGGTATTAGTTGAGGCCATTATTCCTACAACAGAAGGAGGGACTGCCCCAACTGCAAAGCCTGATCCATCAAGTGTCAAGGACTGGATGAAAAAACAACTACTTAATCTTGGTAAACTTCTTGCCAACCTAGCTGGTAAAGCTGCTGCAGCACTTCCAGGAGTTATTGGTGCAATAGTATCATGGCTTTTATCTGCAACAGGTAATGTTATTAATTGGCTTGGTAACAATCTATGGGCTTTGCTTCTGTTTGTTTCCGGATTGTTGTATGTGGCAGCTAAAGAGTGGTTCAGTAAATCTCGTAAATAAGTAATGCAGCAAGACCTATTACTATAGTACCAACAATAATAGTTGTTTTGTTATCTTCGTGTTCAATCGCTATTTTTTCTATTTCTGGTGGGTTATGCTCCACAGTTTTATGTGTTGATGATTTATCAAAGTCCGGCAGAAATGTCTTTGTTGTGGTGCCTTGAAAAGGTTGAACACTTTTTGGTGGTACTGGTTTTACATTTACATCAATATTCAATCCTAATGCTTGTGCATCGGTTGCTATTACAATTTCATTATTGTAGTCTTGTATTGTTCCAATTCTTAATTCCATGTCACTCGGAGACATGTACAATCCACTTCCATAGACAAAATTTACTTTACTTCTTGCATATTTTAGGGTGTTTTTATATCTTGAAATTTGACTGGGCAAGTCGATGGGGCTATTTATTGTGTCCTCTACATTTGCTAAAAATTGTTTTTGTGCATCAAATGCCGTTCCAGTTCCAAGTATATCAGTTCTAGTTTGTGATTGCGAGCCAAGAATTGCCCAGCAAAATGTTCTTATGCTGTCATTGATGCGTTCTACTCCTGCTCTTGTAAATCCAGATGAACTATCTAGTATAAAAGTAGACTAGCTGTTGTCTGCTTCAGATCCTTGTGCAATGTAATCAATGTGGTATGTTTTATCACTCTCATAGACTGTGAAACTCATCGTTTTGTTGTCGTATACAGAATTTATCAAAGGATGATAACCAGTATTTGTCCAGTAATTATAAATTGTTCCTAGACCATTATTATAGCTTTGTTTCTGTCTCCAGTCTGAATTTAAGTCAACGTTAAACTCCTTGCATATTCTCTCGTATGCGTTTCGGTTATATGTGTTATTAAACGCATTCCAATTAGAGTCTTGCGGCATTGCTACACTCATCTCAAATAATATTCTTCTAACTTGGTAATAGACATGAAATCGAAATAACGAACCAACCAGGGCATCAGCTTTTAGATGATTGTTAAAATCAATGCCACATCCAGTTGTCGCGCACCAAATAGCAAAGTTCAACTGATTCTGCCAAAATAACACCCAATCTGTTCCCCAGCGTTGGACTATAGCATCTGATTTAACGTATGGGAGTTTGTATTTTTCAAAGACATTGGGAAATGATGCTTTAAAGCCTTTACCGTTGGATGTAATGACTATGTTTTGATTTATTATATCTATTACTTTTTTGTTGAAAGTATTTGAATATTGGGCATCCGGGTTATATTTAAATTCTTTAGAAATCATTTTTATTTGTATTTTTTATATATATTAAAAAAAATGTTTCATACAATTTCAAACATAGACAACTCTATTAATTTACAACAGTATATCGATAATAGAGATGGAACTAAGCGCGTTGGATTAAAAAGTTTTACATACACTATCGGTTGGTATAATATTAATCATGAAGTCATAAAGACAAAAAAAAACAGATAAAACGCATCATATACCAGGTGGACTCTATAACTTTCAACAGTTGGCAAAATATTTTAAATTGCTGAATAAAGATATTACCCTGGGCTTTTATGCGCAAAGTGCTACAGTCATTTTAGATACGCCAATAGAAACACGATTATCAAGCGGTCTTTCAAAATTGCTGGGATTCGATGACAGAAAATGGTTAAAAGGTATTTATTCGTGTCGGAGATTACTCAGTTAATTTAGCTCCTTATAAACAGCTATATGTTCATTTGAAACAAGTTCATACGAGTAGTAATTATTTCAATGGTGCGCCAAGCACTATTATAGGGGTTATACCTGTAGTAAATAAGCAGTATGGAGATATTGTATATACACGTTTTTATCCTGAATATCACTGTCTTACAAATGGTGCAATTACTGAATTGAAAATAGAAGTCAGAAATGAGCATGTCAACAAAATAGATAATCACGGTTTGCCTATGAGTTGTGTTTTAGAAATTATTTAAAAAATATATTTTTATAAAAAAACAATGAGTATATTTGGACCACCAAGCCCTAAAAAAACAGAAGACTTAGAGGCTTTAACAAATCATGTTCTAGATTTACATAGGCGAGTTGTGCCTATTGTTAACCATTTCAACCTTTTGAGAGATAGAGTTGATAATTTTAAATATGGGATTATAACAATATTTGCGGAGACTAAGGGCCCACTTGTGTTAAATAGAATACTCTCATTTGGTAACGGTGGAGCAGAAACAAATGCGGGGTATGTAATGACACGCCGTGGACGGATTATGGGAATAGGTTTAGCAAGTGACCGATTAATTGGTGACGTATATGTAGTAGTTTCTGTTAATGGTGTTGAACAACCAAAGTATGGTATAACGCTTCACACAATCCCGCGCAACCACGATAACTTTGATAGTCCTTTAGATATTGGTGCTTGTTCTGTTATTACCTTTGTATGCAAGACTGCCAACGCTACCGCTAAAAATACGATGGCATTATTATTAATTGAATTAATTTAATTTATTATTAAATAAAAAAAATGAAGCAAGCGACAGAACCAAGTATATATCCTGAGTTGCCAGTAGAAGACGGACAGAATTATAGATTACAAAAGATTTCAGAGATTGAAAAAAAGTTAATTACAGAATGAGACACATGCAAGTCTCTTTATAAAAAATATAAACGTGGTATTAATATTACAGATGGAATTGACACCTTAATATCTGCAGGTGTTATTATGTCTTGGATTTGATTTGTTGTTCCAGTTTTGTTACCTTTGGAAATAGCAGCAATAGTATGTGGAGCTACAGGTGTTTGTATTAATTTTATCAGACGCAAGCTTAATGCAAAAGCTCAAAAGCATCATGAAATAAAAACTTTGGCGGAGTCTAAGTTAAATAGCATAAAGCAGGTAATATCAAAAGCGTTGAGTGATGCACAAATATCAGAACAAGAGTTCAAGATGGTTTTGGATGAACTGGAGAGATACTATAATTTGAAACAGGATATCAAACAAAAGAAACTTGAAATTAGTGAAGTTCAAAAAAAGGAACTAGTAGAGCAGGGAAGAAAGGAAGCAATGACAACCTTACACAAAAGTCTAAAAAGTGTGTGATAAATTGTTTTAGTAATGTGTATGAGTACGATCCACCACCTTTGTATTCAACCTAGAACCTTCTAAAAATATAGTAATTTAAATATAAAAAGAATTAAATGGACCTACCTTTCATGGAAAATAATCCTATTTTTATCCTAACTCTTTCAGGTCACTATTCCCATAGGGTATGTCACCGTGTTAAGAGTGATACTAGATAATGATGATGATTTCTAAGGTTTAAAGTCCCTCTACCATATGAGCCCCCGGGAAGAATCCCCCGTTGGCTCGGCATTATGTCTGGACTATTGCGTGAGTGATTGTGTGTAGTGCTATGTATCTATCTACAGTCTACTTGAAGCAGATATAGTGCTGCCACACTGGAATACCACGCCGTAGTACGTGATACCCCACCCAGACACATTATTCTGACACCGGGTTGACCAGACGGTTTAGTGATACTAGACTGCAGTTTACTGCCTTATATACTTGTCAGGGAGGCCAAAAACTTCACCGATTGGTTGATATAAATAGACATTACTCCTGAGATATAAATAGACGTTTCTAGAACCTTCTTATTTTGAGATATAAATAGACGCTTATTACATGAGCTATAAATAAACATTACATACATAATACATGAGCTATAAATCAACATTACTCCTGAGATATAAATAGACGTTTCTAGAACCTTCTTATTGTTAAAATATACAAACCAACACCTTTGGTGGTACTTTAATCGGTATTTTCGTTTATAAATCTATGTGAAACACTCCCATAGAAATAATATTCAGCAGTATTTATTTCTGCCTTCATAAATCGGTTCCATATATCATTAATACCAGCAGTTCCACATTTATTACACCATGGACGTTTACGTCTTATTAAAATACCTTCTTTGCAAACTAAACATGGTTTAACTTTGGTTGTTTGCATTTTATAATTATGCTCGCCACAATATAGGGAGTGTAAAGTATGTTTTTTGTGGCATGGCTCGCGGCTTCCAAGTTTTAAAAATTGACAAGGCTTTGTGTTAGTGTCGCTTAGTTTTTTTTGTTGTGAGAATGATAACATTTTTTTATATATGTTATATTTTTGTATTAAATAAATAAATTTGTTATAAAAATTTCAAACTTGTGTTCTTCAGTACCATGGGTTTAAAAAGTATAACATTTTTAAAATTGTTCCTTTTTAAACTTGTTTTCTAAGGTACCGTTTTTCAATAAATAAAATTTTTCAAACTTGTGTTCTTCGGTACCATATTTTTAAAAAAGTTTATTAACCTAAGTTTTGATGTTTAACCTATATTTTGTAATAAAATTTAAACATCCAAATTTAAAACATTTTCACAATTAAAGTTTAAAATGTTTGGTTATTTAGCGCCTGTAACATGCTAAATAACCAGTTAAATTGACTTAATTTTCAGTAAAACTGAAAATTTTATGTGTTGATTTTAAATTATTTGGGGTGATTTGGTTGTGGTCGGGAACCCCTAAAATACAAATATATCATACCCCAGCCAAACCCATTTTCGCTTCTTGGAAAAGGGGTTGGATGGGGTATGAAAGTTAATACTCGGACCACGTAATGCTTTTTGTTATGCTTTATGAAACTGTGCAGCTAAGTTTAGATACAAGTATATAGTTCTGATAGGAAACTTTCTCCTTCTCTTTTCCCTCTGAGGTTCCTGTCCCAATATAACCTAATACAAGCTCATTTCGTTTCTATGTATATATCAGCAATTTCTGAAGATAATATTCATGTTATTTGCTCATGACTGACATGTCCGAATCTTGCATCCGTTTAGATTTGATATAAATCAAAATATGGACCGACTCTTTTCCAGAGGTGTGTCTGCTACCACAGAAGAGCGGAAGTTGCATGGCCTACCTGCCAAAATTCTTTTTTGAGTACGGTATCCAGGATTGTCGGGAGTTTATCTACGGAGGCTGTGAGGGAAATGCCAACAATTTTGACAGCAAGGAGGCGTGCTTGGGACGATGTGGGTCACTGATCAGAGAACGAACATCAGGTTTGTACTTCAGACTTTCTGTGATTTCGCGATTGGGTGTTTTTAGCTTATGTAAATCTCTATCTTAAAGGGAATGTAGCGACACAGCCAAAACATCTTTATTATTGAGAGTTCTGAAATACTTGAATAAGGGTGAAAGAATTATCAGAATTGGATGATAAACAAAGAGGATATGATCATTTGAAGTTTCTGTTGAAACGGATATGGAAGTGGCCATTTTGAAAGCTATGATATCACGGTTCTAAATGACCATAATACGGAATATTTAGAAATATGAAAATTTACTGATTTATAGGGGAAAAGTGACAGCAACTATATGAAAAATATGAAATACTTAATGGCAATAATGCATTATATGACAGTAAAAAAAGCATTCATTTGCAGTGGTTTTCTTCGTTTTAAATGCTATTTATCAATATTCCATGTATGGTAATATGGAACTATGACGTCATAGTTCTAAAAATGGCGACACCCATATTCGCTTTAGAACAACCTTTAAATGGTCATATCTTTTTTGTTTATCATCCGATTTTGATAATTATTTCACCTTTTCCCAAGTTTTTCAGAACTCTCAATAACAGAGCTTGTTTGGCTGTGTCGCTACATTCCCTTTAAGATATTTAAGAAGAAGGTAATCAGAATTTCCATTGGTGTTGCTATAGTTTAATGAAACTTGACTTGAAATAATTCAGTGCATTCTAAATAGGTTGGCCAGGCAGTGTGTTATTAAATTTTCTTTAGGGAATACTGTCGGTTGATGCAGGCATTTCAGTTGGTTTTATTTTTACTTTTATTTAGCCCCATAAGGGAGGAGGCATATAGTAATTGCACTGTGTTTTTCTGTCCGTTTGTCTGGTCATCCTTCCGTCTGAAACAGTCATGTCTCAGATAGTTCTAAAGGGGTTTCCATGAAACTTCACTCAACTTTTCACCAAAAATGAGAAGGCGTGTTGCGTTCATTAATCAGGTCGGTACCTCAGTGGTCAGGGTCATACATGGAGGTCAGTGATCAAATGAGTAAACCGTTTCGGGGGCATTTGTCACTTTCTGTGACATTTCTTGTTTCAACGTTTTCTTAAAGTATTCATATGTTGGGTTGTCTGTTCAGTCAATTTTGTATGAATTGTATATTAAAAGAGAAAGGAAAAGTTTTAATTTTGTTTGAAATGAACAAAAACAACACAGTAATTTGGTGGTGCCCACAATAATAGTTTGGTGATACCTACAAAAACAACACAATGGTTTGGTGGTGCCCACAATAATAGTTTGGTGATACTTACAAAAACAACACAATAGTTTGGTGATACTGCTTCTGCAGGCACTTCCTTCTAAGTCTGTAACATGTTTCCTTTTCACCAAAAACAAATTCTCTGGAATAATATAGCACCCTCTGCTTCTTCATTTTCATCAATTATTCAATAGTGTCTGCGAGGAGAACTAAGAAATAGACATAAACTTAATTTATTTATATCTAAAACATAGAGAGTGCTTTTGTTGAGCGGTTTCAATGCACTTTTAATTATTAACTTGCATGTCAAGGGACGTAGGAAAATGGAGACATATCATTTTTGCGCTGTCCATCTGCCCACTACACATAGTTTCCACTCAGTAACTTGAAGATTTAGATGACACAAATGGAAACGGCCGAACCAATGAAAAAGCCAAAAATACCACATGGCACCGTAACTTTTCTTTCTTTCTTCTCTCTCATTTATTCATTGTTTTTTATGAGAATACATTCAACATATTCATAATGAATAGATTATTACGTCTGTGGTTCCTTGTAGCATTTTCAGTTAGGGTAACTTCCCCTGAGACGGACAATAATTAACGATTGAATTTCTTCCTCTACTGCAAACTGGCGAGAAATTGTTGCTATGTGAAGGGAGGCAATCCATTGTTGCTATTTGAAGGGAGGCAATCCATTGTTACTATGTGAAGGGAGGCAATCCATTGTTGTTCTTTCAATCAAAACAACAAGAATGATCACAGTCGATTGAGTTTATTAGTTACCTTATAGTCCGACTGAATGGCAATTACCATGTTCAACTTTGGGGCATGTCTAAAATCGTTATGCCCCGAAGACGTTCATTAAAGTCGGGAGTCAATACCCAAACATTTTACACAAGAAGACCCTTAAAATGCATGCAGAAAGAAAAATACAAAACGTTTCGTTATTTAAACCAATTGCAACAAACAAGCAAGTTATGTGACACTATCGAAGTTACAAAATTGATGTCTGCCTGAAGGGCGATTTTGATGAATACAAAAAATAGGATGTAATCCTCTCAAATGTGCTGTTGAATGATATATTTAACACCAGGGTGAGTACCAGAAGTACCAGAAGGTTTAGCAAGCAGGAGCATGATCATAAATAGACAAGAAGTGCTGAGAACCAGTAACCTGTCAGACTCACGGGCAAGTTACCCTATATGCAATTTGAAATCATTCAATAAATATGTAACAAATACATTTCTATTAGCAAACATTCCGTAAATGAGGCAATAATTCTTAAAGTGACAGTGTCCGTAAGTAAGCAGATATTGAGCATAACCAAGATACAAGATACAAGATACAAGATTTTATTAACCACTTAAGGGCCCTGAAAGGAGCAAGTAATTTAGTACATTGATTGCAATGATTGGTAAGTAAACAAACAAACAATAACAAAATAAACCAGAGCACATACACTGAGCAGAGTCGCCTACAGTACATTAAACTATAATCATACCAGTAATTATATATTATTATTTATAATGACTATTAGGGTTAATTGTGTTTTTTAAAACACTGTATTAAGTCAGTACCTAATGCTTTCAGAATGTGTATATTTTCACAAGATAATAGCCAAATAAGTTGATTATTCAAATCAAGGCTGGAAAAATTAGAACATTCTGAAGATATGCATGTTAATAAATTAGTTCTTTCATCTGAATAATAAGGACATGTTAGGAGAAAATGCATCTCATCATCTATAGAATTACTGGTACAATGTTCACACAATCTATGTTCCACCGGAGTATTAGTATACCTTACAGTTTCGATTTTAAGAAATAAAGCAATGGCATTACGTTTTTCAAAATTATCAATACTACACAGGTACTCTTCTAATTGGAAATCACGTTTAAAAGTGAAGTAAGTTCTCAATTTTCCATGAAGGAGCTTAGTTTTGTCTTTGTCCCAGTTTTCCTGGAATTTTTCAATTAATTTTAGTTTTACTGTTTTTACAAGTTTTGACATTGACATTACTGAGGGAGAGTGGGGAGAAAATTGATCAATGTCCATGTTAAGTACTTCAAGAATTGATACAATTTCTGAGTACCATGAGTGAATACCTTTATGATGAAGACTTATAGATTCAAGCAAACGATCAGCAAGAAGGTTGGATGGATTATTTACTAGACGATGATAATATTTTAACATCGACATGATAACATCAAAGTACACCGGAAAACGACCCAAATCAAACATAACAGCAAAGTTGGCGGTTTTCTTATGTACCCCTAAAATATATTTGCAGTATCTTATATGTAATTTTTCAAATAACCAAATAACTGTCTGATTTTTATTCAGTGAAATATATACATGAAAACATGAACATAGACACTAAGAAGTCTGTAGTAATACATTCGTGAGTTTGAAAAAAAAAAGCTTAAATTATTATTTGTAAATAAAGTGGGATCCACCGTATTTACCTTTTCTGCGATCACGTGACTTCAATTAGCCCATTAGATTTTCAACATAGTATTAAATGCGTTATATATATAGCCCGCTTAATTAGCTCAGTCGGGAGCTAGGTCGACCACTTTACGCTCACTATTATTACCGCGAGTGTAATTTTAGTTTGGGCTGCGAGTTCAAACGCCCGAAATGGTTTCTCTTTTTTTTTGTACCGCGATTGAATTCCGTCAAACAATCCTGCTTAATTAGTAAATATTCAGTAATGTTTGGTGTGTAATGTTTGCGAACATAATTAGTGTGTGTTTTATAAGCTAAAAGTTACGGACAGTGTCCCTTTAAATGACAAAAAATTAATGTTCATTCAGCAAAGCATTTTTTTATTTTTGAATCATCGATACAGTGTTCAACAATACTTAGAATATTCATCCGATTATAAATGATACTTTTGCTGGCCCCATCTTACAGATATTGTAAAAGAGGGGACTTGTTCTTCATTAAAGCATTCTAACCAAAATGGCGCTTGCCTCGATACATGTCGTAAGGATGGCGACTGCCCAGGAGTTAAGAAATGCTGCACGATAGCATGTAGCCTCGTGTGCATTGACCCAGCGGCGAAGTACCGTATGTATGCGGTTTCATTTAAAACCCTCATATAATCAGCCAGAGCCTAGTGTCACCAATCGAGCAAATAAAATAACCTCATAGCAGCTAGGACAAGATACATTGTTTTTTGTTGCCTATGTAGCAGTGCTGCCACCTAGGGATCACTATTTGTCTTTCTTTCATTTAATGTTAACGTCTGTTGAACACGTGCCATTATCACATATTTCTGTCGGGCACATGTCACTGTCACAGATGTATGAGGGCATGTGCTTCATCACAGGTGTCTGTTAAGCATGTGCCACTATCTCAGATGTCTATGGGGCTTGTAAATATACAGGACAAGGTGGTGGGGATGGGGGTGCTTGGGTTTGTGTAACAGTGATAGATGACACACATGTTTTGAAGAACTCGCATCTCCAGTGCCTATTAGATGCTAAATACAGTAGATGTAGTTTAATATTTAAACACAATAGATAAAGATGTATTTATAAATTAAGTAGATAGCTTTATATATAAATATAGGGGATGTATCTTTCAATAAAATTAATACATACAAAATATGCAACATTTGACAAATGTATAATTTTAGTTACTGGTATGTGTGTTGTGTGTTGGGGGGGGGGGGGGGGGGGGGGGGGGGGGGGGGGGGGGGGGGGGGGGGAGAGAAAATGGGGGGACTGGTATGGGGGTGGGGGAAGAATATAGTCAGTATGAAAAGTAGTGCATGTAGTTCTTTATAAATAAAAAAAATTATAAATAAATGAATTGGCCTTTATAGTCGCACCAACAGCTAAGGTCATATGGCGACTTTCCAGCTCCAATGGTGGGGGAAGATAGCTTCCTCACATAATAATGTCTAGTCCCATGAGGGCTCTAACCCACTGCGGTGAGGGGCAAGCGATTTCAAGTCAGAGACTCTAACCACTCGGCCAAGGAAGCCCATTTTATAAACAATAGATAAAAGTGTATGTATCTTTATTCATAAAGAAATGTTAGGGCTTTAAATCTATATAAATGCATAAGGGTTTCTTTAGTTTAGTTAGTGTACTCTTTCAGCAAGTCACTACAAAGAGTTATCTAAAGAAAAATGAATAGTGCTAGAAATGATAATTATGATATCGTATAGTTGGAAGTATAAGTGCTGAATCATATTTTAAAGGAACACACGGCATTTTAAAAGGTGTTTATTTTTCTACGTAACTTGCATTCATTCAAGCATTAACTCTTAGCCTGCTAAGGGCGACTACAACAGCCTTTGCAGCCAGTGTAAACCCAGATCAGCCTGCGAGTATCTCGCAGCGAGTAACTCGCAGGCTGATCAGGGTTTACACTGTATGGCTGCTCATCAGTCATTTAACCAAAACACTCCTTTTTAGCATAAATGGAATGGTCCAAGTTCAAAGAATGGACAGTCCATTATACATTCATAGCGGGCTAAGGGTTAATATTCATTAAAAGAATTGTGTAAAGTAAATTGTGTTTGCTTATTACTAATTGTTGATTATATTGTGCCTATGGTATAATAAGAAAAAAAAATTAAACCTTTATTTAATTATATGTAAGCCAGTCAAAATGATACCGGATAAATAAATCGAGATATATTTTAATGTTCGATAAAAACAGCAAGATTGTCATGTGTCCCTTAAAGTGATAAAAACAGCAAGATTGCCATGTGTCCCTTAAAGTGATAAAAACAGCAAGATTGCCATGTGTCCCTTAAAGAGAAAAATTTATCAAATATTTCCTGAATTTTCTGATTTATACCCGTTTTATCCACTATTTAAAAAACATCAGTTGCCCCGCACAAACCCTGTTTTCAGAGAGTTATTATTCCTATCCGACAGAATTTTTATTCTAACGCCATGTTATAACTTTGCAAAACAAATGTCTTTGCATTGCGACTTCTTAGATTAAATTTAAAATCAGAAAACGTCCATTGTTACTGCATTTTACATTTGTATGAATATGTACATTTGTTTTGATGAATTATGTATAATGGTTTTGCATTTAACCATGTTAACAGTTCATGACTTTTGGCTTACCTATTTATAAGGCCAAAAAACAAAAACAAATACCTGTGTTTCCGGTGGCCCGACCGACCCTATTTCTAAGGGGCCGACCCTAAAACTTTTTATGAAAAAAAATAAATAAAAAAAAATAAAAAAAATAAAAAAAAAAGAATATTTGTTCTGAACAATGATTTATCACAATATATCGAGGTAAACTTACATCACAGAGACACTTTCAGCTATATCATCAACTTGTATGGGGTTTATGTGATAAATACATGTAGAATCTCTCC
Organism: Cyrtodaria siliqua; assembly: GCA_037043455.1. Taxonomy (NCBI): domain Eukaryota; kingdom Metazoa; phylum Mollusca; class Bivalvia; order Adapedonta; family Hiatellidae; genus Cyrtodaria; species Cyrtodaria siliqua. Next base: position 2,596 of record JAWPHD010013875.1, on the reverse strand, counting down.
AAAAGAAAAAAAAAGAAAAATGCCTACCTACCGACCCTATTTTTCAGAGCATGCAATAGGAAACACACCTATTTTTTTATTTTAGCCTAAGTATGTATTTAAAGGGAAACATGGCAATTGCCAAGTTTTTATCAAGCGTTAAAATTAGCAACTCAATATATACTGAAAGGTAAAAGAAACGACACGGGAATTTCCGCTATATATTGTATGTACAATATGCTGCTGTTAATCGAATGGTACATGGCTACGTAAGATCTTTCCTTTCGGAAAAAAGACTAAAACAACATGTAACACAACAAATAGTATTCCTGCAAAGTTGCATTGTTGACAAAGTATGCATTTGGCGCAAACTTAGAATGCAACATTTTGCAAACTCTAAATCTTTACGTTAAATACAGTACTGAACTGGCTCAATTTTTCAAAGAGGAACTTCAACATTTATGAATTTCTTGTTATAACATGTACAGTACTGTGATTAAAACGTCTACAACATCACAGTTGTCTCCTTTCTCTAAACTAACTGCAACTTTATTTTTTACAAAACGTCTTGGGATTTCCTTGGAATATATATGGAAGTAAGTGTGCAGTATATACAATATATAGCGGAAATTCCCGTGTCACTTTTCTTTTTCCTTTCAGTATATGTTAATCCAATGTCATTTTGACTTTAAACCTGCTTGCATATTTAAATGAAATATTGCGTTTCCAATTTTCATCATATTACCATAGGTTTAAATATATTATTGGTGCAATAAAACCAACAGTTAGTAATATGCAAACACAATGGGCTTTGAACTATTCTTATAATTAATATTAATGATTGAAAGATACAAGTTAGGTAGAAAAACTTTTGGGATGCATCGAGTTTCAGAAAAGTCAAGATTGCCACGTGTCCCTTTAATAGAGGGCCTGATGGAAGATACTTAGATTAGTGATTTTTGAAAATAAACTATTATCATGATTTTTGTTATTAAAATATAATTTAATTTATTCAAATATTATTTAAATATTCAATTATGTCAGATCTCTCCTGAATTATGAATAAACAAATACAAGAGGTGAAACTATTTTTTAGAGCATTAATTTGAAATAATACGGTTTTGTTGGTAGCTTTTAATTTCTTTTTATAAAAATCAGTTATATAATATATTTATTTAAAAAACTAAAATAGCAACATACATACAGATAGGTGCTAATTTTTTCTTGATAAACATCCCTTGCAAGGCAGTAAATTAGGTAATAACATATAAAGGCACAATTACTATTTTCAATCAATGTATCCATAGCCCCTACTGGTGGTCCCAAGGTTGGCTATTGCCCCCCACGTACAGACTGGCAGGGACTTTTGGGAGCATGCGCGCCACAGTGTAGAGACGACAACAGCTGCCTCGGCAACCAAAAGTGCTGCCATCATGGCTGCGGCATGATGTGTATCAACCCAGTTGGTGAGTTATAATTGTTGCTGCTGCAAAAACTCAAAGTACTGCTAGATTTTGTCTGCTAGCTTACACAGAATGTGAACATTCTGATTTTAGAATTCAATAATTAAATTTAAATTGGATCATTTTTACATGTAGACATCAAGAATACAAATCATGCAACTTTATTTTGTCATTTCGAAGTTAGACTGAGTCTACTTCAAGAGTATTATTTTAAAAATATGGACCACTTCATTCATTTATAACTGCCATATTTGTTTGACAGCTGAAGAACCATATCAGATGGATGCCCCCGTAAGTATCTTAGCCAATGCTGTCAGCGACAACACCGTAGACCTAACATGGTACGACCCATCCCTTGGTCGTGAACAACTCATCCGTGACAACCGGTACTACACGGTCAGATATCACAGCTACTCGCTTGGTCAGTACAACTACATGAACGTCACAGATTTACGAGGGCACTTGAATGGCCTCCAGCCAGAAACAGATTACGAGTTCAACGTGCGCCTTAACAACCCACCCTACCTCAGCGAATGGAGTGAAACAATTACTTATAGGACAGGCTTGAGAGGTACTCGATTTTCTGTTATTTCCAGTTTTATTATTAAGGGTGATCAGGGTTTACACTGTGTGGCTGCTGGAAGTGTGATACGTACGAGGACTGCGAGGATGCCAGTGACGAGCAAGGATGCCAGACTATCGGTCAGTATCACGGGTAATGCCAAATGAAGGAGTGGATCAGTGGGTGGTGGTAAGGGGCGGTGGATGGGGTGGGGGTGGTGGAGAAGTTTGACGAGAAGGGATGCCAGACTTTCGGTCACTATCACGGAACTTGTTAAATGGTGGTTCGCTGGACGGTGAATGAAAGGGTAGTGGAGGGTGGATGGGGTGTGCTGGGTTGGGTGAAGGAGTAGTGTGACGAGCAAAGATGCGAGACTTCCGTTCGGTATCACGGATCATGTAAAAGAAGGGGTAGGGGGTTGGGGGTAGTAGGGAATGGGTAAAGGTCGGTGGGGTGGGAGGTGGGGTTTTGGGCGACGTGTGACGAAGAAGAATGCGAGACTACCGGTAGATATTACGAATCTTGTCAAATGAAGATATAGGGGTGGGTGGAGGGGGTAGGGATGGTGTGCAAGGGGGCTTTAATGTCAAAC